>CM021104.1:535925174-536208905 GCA_007115665.2 Sequoiadendron giganteum | reverse complement strand
TAAGGGGACATCTTAAATGGCCATAATATGACGTCTTAAGGGGATGTCTTAAGGGGTCATAATACAACGTCTTAAGGGGATGTCTTAAGGGGTCATATTACATCTTAAGGGGATGTCTTAAGGGGTCATATTACTTCTTAAGGGGATGTCTTAAGGGGTCATATTATGTCTTAAGGGGATGTCTTAAGGGTTCATAATACAATGTCTTAAGGGGATTCCTTAAGGGGTCATAATACAATGTCTTAAGCGGTCATAATACAACATATTAAGGATATAATTGATTTAACAATAATGTATGCATGATATTTAGTGATTTGAAGACATAGTAGGAAATATATGTACATATATGTCATCTCAAAATAATGTTTACAAAATTTGGATATGCCATCTCAAGAACATCTCAAACTCATGCCTAGAATGTACTAGGTCTTCACACCGCCTGATATCAAAAAGGTACAAGCAATATCAATGAAATCATCAAAACATACATATTTTAATTTATATAAAACTATCTATATGTACACAACTCAATTACCTGCGTTTAAAAATATTCCACATGTGTGTAGGTTGAATCCAGGCATCCTCTCCTTTTTGTTTTAAAGTATGAGATCAATGCAATGATGGCTTAAGAATACAAAAAGGGATAATAAACCAATTTTAACTATTAATGTACAAGAAATATCAATATGTAATCAAAACATGTATTTAAATATATTTTAACTAATAATTACCTCTATTTAAAAGGACAATATAGAACTTAAACTATATTTACTTATTCCATTGTACCATCTGCATCCTCTCTTTTTTGTAATGCATCTATGATTGTCTCATGCATAACACTTTATTTGCAGGTCTTCCGCGATGCCAATCTAGTTTTATATTTGTTGCCACCACCAAATGTGAATAATGTGTAATTTTTTTATGTGGTTCATAATCTTCGAATGCAGGTAGACAATTCTTCCTTGCCAGGTATTTTCGTAACCAAGTGCCAACAACCAAAACCGATCCTATTGGAAAACATGAAAACCATCATCATATAAGCTCTCAAAATTTTCTTAATGGGATCAAAGACTTGTTCTAAAAAATTGCTTAATGGGATCAAAAACTTGTTATCAAAATTTTCTTAAGGGGATGTCTTAAGGGGATCACGGTACTTGTTGGATAATGATAGCCATCATCATCTTCTCGAGGTGATATTAACTTATGTTTAGTCTCCACACAATGAGCCAACCAATATTTTGTTTTCTCTTCATTCCCCTCAAGTGCAACAACAACATACACATGTCCTGTAAACAAAAATTGATTTAATAACTTGCCCATATCAATATAAATAATTTAGTATTACAAAATAACTTAATAAATTGAAATAAAATGAAATAAATTAAATTAAATTACCTTCTTGTACAAGGTTTGAAATACGGTCATAGTCTTCAGATGCAAACACTTGATCATTTTCTTCAATATTTCTTTCATATTGATCATGTGCTTGTGCAGGTGTCAATGATCTTTGCTCCCACTGTTCAACCCATTCTGTATTTTCACATGCTTCCCAACCTCTTGAGATACAAAACTGGAAAAAATATGCAAGCTCCCTTGTCCAGATAGTCCATGTGCTTGTTGTCAAACTCCTAAATGAATGCCATTTAGTAGATCCACTAATTGTCTCATAGTCAACTCTAGGTACAATGTTATCTTCTTCAACCAACCAAAAGAATCGATGAACTCTAGAGTACTCACTCAAACCAAGTGTAGATAATATTGTATTACACCAATCGACAATCCCACGTGCATCTTTAAATTTTACTGCATCTTCAAATTTTAATTGTTCTCTAGCAAGAATTATTTTGACACACGCACCAGCTCCATCATGTTCTCCTTTACCATGCCCAGCTTCAAAAAAACTCCATATATGTTGGACATTAAGTTCTTTGTGAATCCTACTTAACCAATAGAACATTCAAGTATTCTTGAACTACCCCATACAATTATCTGACCATATGAGGTGTTCTTTCATATGGACTCCTCTTTCTCTTAATTTTTTGTAAAATATACTGAAACAGTATTGAACAAACTTTGATGAGTGTAATCGGTTGTCACTCAAATAAAAATGATACTCCCTCAGAACTTTTCTATCATCCTTAGTGCTATTATTTGCATGTCTATAAACAATATGGACAAACATAGCTACTTGCATTGAATTATAATACTGTGATTGAATTTCCTCTTGCGGAGCTAGAGTATAATTTTCTGCAAAATCAACCACTGAAAGTATAGTACCAATTGGAAATGTATTTCTACATGCGCGAAATTGGCCATCAAGCCATCGAGCATGTTGAGAGTGCATGATATATTTTGGTACTATCTTATTCTTAAATTCACTCATGAATGCATGCACACTAACTTTTTATGTAACTAAATCACAACGCTTTCCTATTTTTCCATCTTTTAAAGAATAGTGAACATTCTTAAATCTTTTAACTTCTACTAATTGTTGTCCAAAATCATTATCAACACTTTCATGCATACAAATTCCTAAGAATGAAAGATTTCCATAGTCAATGCATTGTCTAGAAATACAAGAACTTAAATAAAACAATTTACCATTAGATCTTTCACAAAACAAACTTGAAATAAATTCCCTTATTGCTTCAGGTGGCATATTAATACCGCATTCTTGTATAATCATGTTAGTATGCAAGGTACAACGTATATATCAAAAAACATCATAAAAAGAACGAAATTGAACATGTGTTTTACAACAACAAGATATTCGTTGCTTATTAATTTTTACATACCATGGTTTACATTTTTCAAAAGACCTTTGACTTATTTTAATATTACCGAGTAACACTAAATCACCACAAAATTTTCTATAAAATTCAGTTTGTGTTGTATCTAATAAGTGTTTTGGGTGAGGATCATGAACTTTGGACCCCACCCTTAATTTTAAAACATCTCTAGCATTAGATGAAACCCTAGTATTTTCATGCCAATATTTTTCAATCAAAGATTTAATTTCAACATTCAATTTCATATCAGACCTCGGGAGTCGACCACTGAATCTCCAACATTGGTTGATAGGATCATTTTCTATAATTATTCTTCTTTTTGCCGCTCTTAGCAATGTTTTAGGATGTATTTTTAAAACTTCACTAATATTTCTTACCATTCTTTTATTCAAAGTTTCTTTATTAACTATAGCAGTTGTTATATCTCTTCTTGCTGAATTTTTATCTTTAGATTGACTACTTTTCCCAATAGATTGAATGGCACTAGCAATAGTACACATAGCATGTTTTAATGATTGATCTTTTCTTTTTGGTTTAACAAAAAAGACTAACCTTTTCATTATTTTCCTCATTTTTTGCATTCTCATCAATTGCATCATTAGTTGACATTGAATTGCAATTTTTTTACGATAAAAGAATTTGTTGTATATTTTATTTGCATGTGTTCTTATTTTCCTCCAAGAAATTTGACTAGGAAGATTATCGAAAACACCACTTTCAATTTTTAAAAAAATATTTTCATTAAATTCAACATCACATTCTAGATTTTCATCTTCATCTTCATCTTCATTTTCATTTTCATTTTCAACTTCAAAACGATTTACATTTTCATCTTCATTTTCATCAACAAAACGGTTTTCATTTTCATTTATATCAACAAAGGTTTTTATTTTCATTTTCAACAAAAGGATCATTCTCAATTTCATTTTCAACAAAAAGATCATTCTCATTTTTATTTTCAACAAATTCTATAAAATTTTCATCTCTCTGAATATTATCAATGTCAACATCATTAAGTCCAACATCTTGTAAAACTTCTACATACGAATTTACCATTTCACTAACATGTGGATTTGAAGATGTACCTGGATTTGTGCATATTGAAACATTCTCCATAGCATTGAAAGAGGGATTTGAAGACATAGTAGGACTTGCTTGTATAATCATATTTTTCTCCAAATTGACTTTTTGCAAATTAGCTTCATCTACAACCATGGTCTCCTCAATGTTTTCATCTTCAATAGTTGTGGAATTGGATGCTCCCCCATCATTCATTGATTTAATTCTCATTCTTCTTTGTCTTTGTCTTTGTCTCTCCTTCTCTTTGTTTACTTCAATTTCTTCAAGAGTCAATGTCTTCCTCCTCTTATTATGAGTTTTATCTCCCATGATTATAAAATTCTCAAGCACAAATGGATGTCAATAGTGAAATTCTTCAAAAAATTCAATCCAAATTGGAAGTTCAAGACCTATAAGGACTAAATTCTTCCTCTTGTGTTCCTCAAAACAAGTAGAAAACTAGCACAATTCCACTTTAAAACTGATTTCTTCATGCCTCCTTTGAAAAAATAAATTCATATTGCAAGTTGAAGACCTTTTGTTCCTCCATACAAGTACAAAACTAACACAATTTCACTTCAAAAACGGTTAAAATTAATCAAAAATGTAAGTCGCCACCTGTAAAAACAATGCTTGATGAAAAATAGTCCAATTTTACTGCTCTCGGCCATACATGTGAAGTTGCAGACTTCATAGTAAAATTTGACAATAAATTTAAATAACATGGTTAAAAACAAACGGGATCCCAATTATAGAACGAGATCTCATTTTTTTTAAAAACGGGATCCCATTCTATAATCAGGATCTCGTTCCCAATAATTATTGTGGGGACCATTGGCAAATGAACGAGATCCCGTTTACAAAATGGGATCATGTTTCCCTGTCAAAGGTCACTGCATTAAATATTAGGAATGACATCCCAATTATAGAACGGGATCCCGTATTTTAAAATTTGAAATTGGTTTTGCTTTGTGGTCGGGTTTTTGCCTCAGATTTTGGTTCAGGAAAAGCATTGGGAGTCTGAACCTAGGCCTTCAACCTGGTTTGACCTGCAAGTTGAAGGTTCTAACAATGTCAGAGAAAAATACCGAGTTTGGACATATGGTTGACGACATTTTTTGCAGAATTTTTTGACAAAATTAAAACCCATTTTAGATGAGACAATGCAGATTCCAAATATGTAATTTTTTTTACAATTGTATTATTTTTTCTATTTTTCAATTAATTTCTGATGAATCTAGTCCATAAACTTTAAATATAAGGGTTTTTTACTATTTTAATAACTTTTGATCAACATAACATTTTGACAAACGGATTGCACGAGAGAAAACTTCAGACAATTCTTTTAAATTTGAAAAAAATATTAAAAAATGATAACTTTAGGTCATCTTATGCATGTCGTACACGATGATTTTTTCAAAACGACAAATATGCCTAATAAAAAATTAACAAAAAAAAAAAAATCAATAAAAAATTACAAAATAATATCCAAAACAAGCTTCAGCGAGTCACAAATATTTTCCCAAAAGGATTTAGAAAAATATGATAATTTAGGTCAAAATATGGATGATGTACACATGCATGGTATGGTAAAAAAAATGACTTTTAAATAGTGGTTTTTACAAATGCATATTGAAACTCAATTTGTACAATCTGGGTATTGAAATAAATTACATATTTGGAAACTAGACTTCGAGAACTGCATTTTATGATCAGTGACTTTATTGAAGATTCCATCTCTAAGTGCTTGAAATTTTAAGGTCAAATGTGTCAAATTCTGAAAATCAAGGAAAACACTTCCACTTTTTTGCCAAAAAGTGGACTCAACTTCTTGCCAGCACTCAAAATATGTCCAAAAATTCCATATAGGCATACAAAAAAGGACCCCAATCAAAATTCATTTCCCTCCAGGTGAAGAAAATAGACGGGTGGCCTTTATTGGTCGGGGGGATGGAGTTGCGTATGATACTCATTTACTTTGAACTCAAGGGATGCTCCTTCTATTTAGTTCCTGATCAAGCTTCAACTATTACAATTAAAAGTAAAGACGTTAATATATAGAAATTAAATTATAAAAAATGATATATTAAAAAAAATAATCACTTAGTGCCTACAAATGATCTCTCTCCTCAATCGAAAGATCCACATGCTCAGGCTCTAGCACCCCAAAGTCCTATAGAAACTATCCAAATATATTAAAAATAATCACTTATGCCTACAAATGATCTCTCTCCTTAATCAAAAGGTCCACATGCTCAGGCTCTAGCACCCCAAAGTCCTATAGAAACTATCCAAATATAAATTGAACTACAAATCAATAATTATTTGATTTTTCAATAATAAACAACTATAACAACGGATGTAATTTAAAATTTGCTAATCTACCTCATACCCCCATGAGAGCCATTGAGTTGTCTATTGCGGAAGATACACCACACTCCATTTCCCTAACAACATCGGGAGGTGTTTCTACTTGCATCATCTGAAAATAAAACAAAAAATTATTCAATCACGAAAACTAGAATAGTGATGTAGGTCATGGCTTATAATGTATGAGATAATAAAAATAAACTGAGTACTTATTGAACTATATATTTCTTACTATGATGCTTACTATTTTCCCTATCCATAGCTTGTTCAAAAGAACTTGTTTTAGGCTTTTATCCATAGTAGCAAGGCAGTGAATTGTTTGATAAAATGCTTTGGTAGACATGTATGAAAAATGTGGTAGCATAGAGAAGGTAGCAAATTTTTTGAAAAAATGCCTCAAAGAAATGTGGTCTCGTGGTGATGGAATGCCATGACAAATAAATTTGCCTCGTGGTGATAAAATACCATGACAAATTTGTTTGTCATGGCATTCCATCACCACAAGACCGCATTTCTTTGAGGCATTTTTTCAAACAGTTCATTTCCTTGTCTATGCTATTATGCAGGGATGGGGTGGATGGTATAGTGGGGTCTTGGTTATGAGATGGAGGGGGATCATGACATGAAGAGGGAGGGGTGTTTTGATCATGAGGGGAAAATTATCATTAGATGGCGTGGAAGGTGTACTTTGAGACCACATTTTGAGAGTGATCATACAATAGAGTGGAAGAGGTATTTTGATTTGGACACAAAAGGATGTCATTAGATGAAGTCAGGGAGAGGGGATTGTGAGAATGGGATGAAGGGACATATTTCTCTTGAGATGATAAAATATCATTAGATGAGATGGAAGGGATATGTTTTTCTTGATTGGAAATGGGATCATGAGATGGAAGGGGATCATATGATGGAGGAGAAGGGTTTCCTTGATCTTTATATGGAGGGGAATCTATGTTAGCATGCTTTGGATTAGGAGATGAACATAGTTCATTTGATATGTATGGTGTGATGAGGGAGGAAGGTTTTATAGACTCTTCAACTTAGATAGATGGATTGATAGGGGATTCATAAGATTTAGGGTATTAGGGTTTATCTTGATGTGGGGGTGATGAAGCTGGATGCATGATATGGGAATATTGCACCACTTTGTTTTTGCATGGGGAAACAACCACCTTTGTAAATAGTCTTTGGAGGAAGTTATGGGATAATGGGATGAGAATAGGAGGGGAAAAAGGGACAATACCAAGAGGGGATAATGGAACATAGGATGAATTAGGATGTTTCTAGGCTTTAACAATAACACATGAAGTTGGTTGTTGAGGTGTGCAGTAGTAATGGAGAAGAGAGTTGGTCAATGAGTGGAAGGAAATATTTCTTGTAACGGTATGTGTATAAGATAAAATTTGGATGGAGGTGGTATAGCATAAAGGGATAAAGAGACAAGATCAAGAGGGGATAATGGAACATATGGTGAAATAATAGAGGGTACAATGGGATGGGGTTGAAGGGGATGATGGAACATAGAATGGACTAGTAGAGATTAGTGGGATGGTCTAAGAGGGGATCATAGAACATAGGGTAAACTATTAGATGTTAATGGGTTGGGATTAGGAGGCAATAAAGGAACACAGGGTGAACTAGGGGAAGTTAATGGAACAAGACTAAGAGGGGATAGTGGAACATAATATGGACTAGTAGAGATTAATGGGATGGGCTAGGATGGGATAACAAAATATAGCGTGAAATATTAGAGGTTAATGGGATAGGATTAGAAGGGAATAATGGAACATAGGGTGAATTAGGAGGTGTCTAAGGTTTGACTATAGTACATGAAGTGGGAACTTGAGGTGTGTAGTTATAATGGGGAAGATTATTGGTCAATAATGAGTGGAAGGAAAGGTTTCTTGTAATATTATTTGTCTATGATGAAACATGGACAAAGATGGTATGACATAGAATGGATAAAGGGACAAGACCAAAAGGGGATGATGTAACATAGGGTGAAATAATAGAGGGTACAATAAGATGGGAGTAGAAGGAGATAATGAAACATAGGATGGACTAGAAGATATTAGTGGGATGGGCTAGAAAGGGATCATGGAAAATAGGGTGAACTATTAAATGTTAATGGGATGGGATAAGGAAAGAATAAAGGAGTTTCACATAGGGTGAATTAGGAGAAGATAATGGGACACAATCAAGAGGGGATAATGGAACATAGAATGGACTAGTAGAGAATAATTGGATGATCTAGGATGGGATAATAAAACATAAGGTGAACTATTAGAGGTTAATGGGATGTTATTAGGAGGGAATATTATAACATAATGTGATTTAGGTGGTGTCTAAGGTTTGAATATAGGACATGAAGTGGGAACTTGAGGTGCACGTTTGTTCAATAATGAGAAAAATGAAAGGTTTCTTATAAGGATATGTGTATAAGATGAAATATGGAGGAAGGTGGTATAATATATAAGGTGTTAAAGATTGGGATATGTGATATAAAATGGTTAAAATATGTGTGATGATAGGAATGGAAGAATGAGATGGACATTAAATGGTAAAATATATTTAGGATCTCATAAGACCAACCAAACATGAAATCCTCTAATAGATATAGAAAATAAGACATCATGGTAGATTCCTTACAACATAATTCATTCACATCACATGTCATATACTCTTCATGTTTGGTTAAAATGTGTGGTGAGGAGGAGGATACAAGTGATAGGTTATGGGATGGTGGAAGGTAAGTCTTAACCTGGTTGAATGGATGAGGTAGCCTAAAAATGAGCATGAAAGAAACTATGTGAGAGATGATTTCCCACTATGATCTACCATCATAAAATTAGCATGTGTCCATAACATTTTGTACAAGGAAAGTGGGTAGAGCTAGTAGTCATATGGAAACCAGGGGATATGACAAGGGATTATTGGAATCATGGGCACATAACTAGTACTATTAGTGAATACTAGGAAAGGTGATAACAATATCCATTTGAGAATAAAGCATGTTCTTTGACTTATTTACCGACTAGCTATAAGTAGTAAATAATCAATTATAACCTAAGCTATTAATATTTTTGTGAGGCTATAATATGAGAATTGACACCAAAGAGAATATGCATTACAAATAGAGAAACTAATTTTAAGGTTCTATGGGCATGCTACCAACAAAATATCTTCCAACCTTAAACTATACTTCTTATGAGATAAATTTCATGATAATTCAAAAGCTATCAAACTATATAATATGAAATTGAGATGGAAAATAAGACATAATTTCAACTCCAAGCTTTCAAATTATTAATTGCACAAATTAGTCTCATTTTTTCTCCACTTCACGTTCCTCCAATGTTTGTGTTTCTCATCAATTTTTTAGATTTGTACACACAAAATTACCAAAACTAGCTAACATTATTTTACAACACCATTAATGAATAAAGGTTGCCTGAGTGAAAGTTGTATGACGATGTGAATAGCGAGGTGTGGAGCTTGAAGGTCCACCAACAAATTGTTTGACATCCAATGCGTGTTATGAGAAAATCATTCAAATAAAATTCAACTATTCACATGCAATAATTATTTCTTTAATACTAGTTACATACCTATGGACTCGACGTCGAAAAGAAATAAGGGTCTAAAAGAATGGTGCACGTATCATGAACACTCCAACCTTGAATTTTCATCATATTTATTCTACTAATTTAGTTATTCTTACATTTCAAAATAGAATTTAATAAACAAAATTAAAGGAACTTGTTGAATTTTACTTGAGTATCAATGCTGAATGTTTCATTCAACAATACATCTGGCATAACCATATGCTCTATAGCTGATGTAGGTTGTGTAACTGCATCCCAAGCACTCTGATAATCATACGTGCAGACAACACCACAAGAGCAACAAGGGTGGGGTGGAACTTTGGGCCTAGAAGTCTCGTCCACATCAGGCTCTACTAGAGGCCTTGCACACTATACAACGCTCTGAGTGAGCGAGCTAATTAACTCTAGCATGTCCACCGCAACACTGTCCTTCACAATGGAAGGAATGACTACATGCTCCACCATGGGTTTGGCTAAGAGTCTTGGTGCCAACTATGGATTACGTTGTACACTTGGTCTATCATGTGTGAAGCCCACACCTCTACCCTGAAAGTCTAAAATGCAAAAATAATTTGGCACCTTATTGAGGACAAACTCACAATAGAGTTTCCTCAAAAATATAGTGGTACCTCATGGTTATTGCATGGAGGTTGGTCAAAAACCATCCACCACCACTCCCAAAACTTATTTTTTATTAGTTCATGGTGGCACCAATGGATGGGGAACCTATTACATACATGTGATAAATGTGCTTTGGTTCTTGGGTTTGTAAAAAGAACACACAAGTTGACTTTGATAATTTTTTATTTTCACATCTACATATGAAAGACCACTAGAATAAAATTGTTTTAATTCATCCCTCTTATTCGACCAAAACTTGATTTTCTCACTCATTTCTCCTACATGTGATACAACCAACTTCAATGATTCGACAATCCTCTCCTGTAAGGCTGGGTTTTAGCATGCTCGGTTAATCTTCCAATCAATTGTTTAATTTCTCTTTTGTTGTTTTCAATTTGATTTAAGATATTTTATTGGGTTCCTTGTGGATTCCTATGAACTGACAAAAGGGTTTGAGGTTGTTCTTTTTCAGGAGGCTCTTCATGACGGGGGTGATCCCACAATATTGGTTTACACTTTTTGGCTAAAATGCACATTGAACTGATTTTTTTAAACTAAATCTTCACTTTCGGGCACCTATAGCGGCTAAATTGTGAGGAATTTGAAGATGATGCAAACTAGTGATTTGTCATATTTTGTTTTTATATTCTAAATATATACTCTCTTTTTTTTTGGAATCAGATTATACTTTTTTTCCATCTCCTTTGAAAACTAGTTTTTAACAATAAACACCATTTTTAAAGAGTGATGTTACTGGCTAACACAACTTTTTTTCTATGAAGGATAAAATTATATTTTTTTCAAATTTAGATTCGTAACTACAATATCTAGTGCATGGAACTGGTTTCATAGCATTTCATTGAATATTTTTTTCTTAATTAAGTTTCAAAGTCAAACCAGTTACAATTTAGACATGATTTACTGGCTAAAACATAAAATTTTCGGTATGTATCGAAACTCTTTTTTCTGTTTGGATCAGGGACATCAATATCTAGTGCACTAATATTCTTCAAAAAAAAATTGATATAATTTGTTGTTTTTCCACATGTGCAGAACATAGAGCTTGATTTTCAGTGAAAAACCTATGTTTAATCAAACTAAAAAAAATACATAATAAAACCAAAACATTAAAATTATATTTGATGGATAGTTCATTCTGAGGACTACCATAATCCAATTGGGTCTGTGAAGTCTCCTCCATTTTCATCCTCAACCCGAGCTTCGAAAGGCAAAATTTTGCAAAGATTTTGTAGAAGAGGAGGAGAAGGGGGGGAAAGGGGGGTTCATATGGACCCCCCCTTTGAGCGTACCCCCTGACCCTTTCGAGCGAAGGGGGGTTTGCTCGAAGCAGGGTCCATGCGAACCCCCATTTTTTTGAATTTTTCTTTGTCTTCATTTTAAAAAAGTGTGCCAAAAGGTGGGTTCCATCATTAAAGAGGGTTCACTCGAAGGGGGGTCCGAGCGAACCCATTTTGGGTCCATACCCCTAAAAACCTTTTTTTTTCTTTTCATGGGAGCATTTTTGCAATTTTCCTTCCTCAACAAAATTATAAACTAGTATTGTGAGATCACCCAGGGGGTGATTGTGAATTGTTAATGTTTTGATGTGGAGATTGATTTCTTGGAAATTAAAACAAAGTTTTTAAAAAAACCTATTTTAATCTACATTCTAATTCAAATTAAAAAATTAAAAAATAGAAATACATACCTCTTTGATCTCTTCGACCTCACGAAGAATTGCAAGCAAAATTTTATCTCCTTTTGGAGAGCATGAGTTGGAAGAGTAGAAAATGGGAGCTAGGGTTGTGGGTTGTAGAAAAAATGAGGAGAAAAACAACCTATGTTTTTTAAAGTGATTTTGCATTTGGTGAGCACCAAATTTGGCGCTCGCCAAATGGTTAACTTGTTTGGCAAGTGAAAAATGGCTAATTTCACTTTTTTCAACAAAGTGGCACCTTCTTTGTGTCACAGATTGGTGAACACACCCAACTTACATTTCATTTATAGTGATACATTTGTGCACGATATACAAGTTTATACATATAAAACTTGGATTATATATATGCATGCACACACACAAACACACACACACACACACACACACACACACATATATATATATATAATTCATGAGATCAATATTTCATGCAAATTGGTATAATGGATGCAAGGTTTAGTGTTTGCTGCAATATTTTTCTTCTTAATAGCAAGAAATTGAATTTTTCTAGTGATAGTAGACATCAAAATGACACTATATAAAGTTAACTTGTATGTTTTAGTATTAATGTGTAATATAAAAATTTAGAGGGTTTATTATTGGATTCTTTAATGAATAGTATTTTTTGGTTTCTTTAAACATAACTTATATAGATGTGTACTATGCATTTAGACCCATGTTTGGTTCATGCGTGATGTTTTGGCTTTCTACAAGTAATACCAGGTTCTTATTTTCATTTTTTTTATTGTTGTGCCTTGAATTATTATTGAAAGCCTACCATTCATTTTAATATTGTATTTTCATTATGATATTGCCAGAATAAAATTTGAAGGATTAGAAAGTATGCCTAACCAATTATAAAAATTATTTCATTATGAAACATACAAATGTAAATATGCTCATGATTTAATCAATTATTGTTTCCTATAATATTTTTTTGGTTCTCTATTACATGTGTACTACATGTATAAACCTTTTCTTCCTAAATTTTGGGTTTCAATGCGAGTTCTATAGTTGAAGTTGTTTTTTTTTTTTATGATTGATAGTAAATAGTTATGATCTCAATTGTGTCTTTTGTTTTGAACCTTAAGATTTCTTGTTTTCAATAATATTTGTACGATGTTAGCATTTTTTGAGATCAAATTATGTAGAGTATCTACTGGCACTAGCATTATTAGGAGTTGTGATGGTTGTGAAAAAGAAAATTTCATGTTTAATTTAATATTAGATTTTATAAGTAGGAATTATACTTATAAACTTTATCGATGTTTGCAAATTTTATAATAAATGGAAAATGGATCAAAGCCTATTTTTTATTCACAAATTTGAAATACATAAAATATACTCTAGAAATAAATGTATCATATTTGAAATATGTTCTTATTATATATTTTTTTCCAAAATTTGAAAGATTCTTTTATGAAACCTTGAGTTTTGTTTTGAGTTCAAGCAACACCTATCTTTATTTTTGTTAGGTTCTCTTATTTTTTCATTAAACAATCTTAACACGAGCTTCTCCTTTGTGAATCTTATTATACCTATGCATTGGACTAGAATATTATTTACTTGAAATAATATATTTACATTTGTTTCTAAATTAAAACTATATAGTATGAATAATAAAGTAAAGTGAATTTATTTTAATTATTCAAAATAATATAAAATACATCTAATTTTAATAAGACAAATACATTTTTTTTTGCTGATTTATGGTTGTTGAATATCTAATTGTATATCACACAAAAAAATAAGCCAATAAATAAAAATAATAATAATTTTAATAAGATATTTTGAAAGTAACGACGAGAATGAAGTCGTTGCTTGGAGTGCCGCTAGAGGCGGAAACATCAAAGAAACCGATGGTTTTAGGGATCACAAATGTTCAAATACCTGTCCTTAGAAAATAAAATTAATGAATTTCTTGTTACACATTTTCAAAAAAATTAATATTTTTGTCCTTGTCTAAGATAAATTTTAAATATTACATTTGAATGCATCTAATATGTCCCTATCAAAAATAGTTACATTAGAATAGTTTATTTAAAATAACATAATATAATTTTAAGAGATCACTCTTAACTTGGCTTATCTCTTAATATGTAACCAAAATTAAAGATAATGAATATAATTTTTTCATAATATACTAAATATATGATGAAATATGTGACAAATTAAAATTAATAAATATGTACTAAAACTAATTAGATTTATAAGAGTGAAAAAATATTATTTCTAACCAACAATAAGAAAGACATTTTTAACCAACAACAAGGAAGACTATAAATTACCACGTGAATATAATATTATAAAATAACATCATAAAATAAATTACTACATATACAATTGATACAAAACAAATTTATAAATTACATGCATTTAAACAAATGAAGAATGAAAACTCAACATATTTGGTGGTCAATTTAAAATTGATCTACACATTCTAGATTGATTTAAATCTTTACACAAAAATATAGGGAAAAAGTTTGCTTCAATAAAACATCTAAAATGTATTAGGCGTGTTTTTTTTTATTAACTGCATAAGGTTATTAATGCATTCTAAGCACTTTGCAAATTCATTTCAACCTCTTCAACACTATTATGTTATATGATTTCCTATAATGAACACCATATTACTATTATGAAAGTCCTATGATATGGAAGCCAAATGGTTGTTTACTCTATTAGGATTTACTCCAAAAATTCATGTCAATTATATGAAGATGAGTTGGTTGTTAATTCTCCTAGTTTGTAGCCTTACTCATTATTATTATTTTTAGCTTTGAGACTACATTTCTTCTAGTAGCTACCATACTTTTTTTAGTTTTCACCATCCAAAATTCCACCACTTAGAAAATATATAAAAATACACTTAGGAAACAATCATTTTGAAGTGGAAAAAATCCTATTTTTTGGGTACAAGGTTAAATACAAGATCAATTATAATTTTTTAATAAATTAACCATCAAGCATGTCTAATTTACATTATGCATTTCTTTAAATTTAGATACAATTATAAATTTGATTTGTTTTTATGTCATTATTTATGTGTACAAATTTGTGTATGGTGTCTTTCTTTTTCAATATTAATTGATGAACATTATGAATCTATTTGATGAAAAAAATATGCAAAAGAAAATTAATCATTGAATCTTTATTATATTCGTGCAGTGATTTGGCATCTTCTTTATTGTTAGTCATAAACGATGTTTCATCACTCTAATAAATTGTTTATTTGATATTAAAAAAATCTAGGAGAGTTTAATTTGTCATGCACACACACTCACACACATGAGTTCAATTATTTTCCTTCTACTTATTTACTCAATGACAAGTTGATTTAAGAATACTTTCTATGTTATTTTAAACAAACTCTTATCTTACATTTTTTTAGAACTATAATTCCAATATTCCTATGAGAAACATATTAGGACCAATCTAGTGTAGTCATTAAGGTTTATATTATATAAGAAAATAAACAAATAAGTTTGTTTGAGAATGTATAAAAGGAGACCCCTTATTTATTTTTTCAAATTGTCATAGAGATCTTTCTTGGCAATATTTTTTTAAAAAGAAGACAAAGTGGGGATTGACCTAAGCATTAGAGGAAGGATTGAGACATGAGCACTTACATGTCATTTATAGTCATGTCTTTGTGCATGATATACAATTATATATATATATATATATATATATATATATATATATATATATATATATATATATATATATATATATATATATATTAAATAAAATATATAAAAATAAATTTTATTAATTTATGAGATCGATATTTCTTATAATTTGGTATTATGGATGTAGGGTTTAATATTTCAGATAAGAATTTTTTTTTGAATATCAAACAAATAAATTTTGTTAGTGATAGTAAACATCTAACATGCTATTATACAAATTTTATGTTTTAACATTAATGTCTAACATATATAAATACTTGGTTTGTTATTGAATGCTTTAGTTAATTATTTGTTTCTTTAAATATAACTTTTCTATGTGTGTGCGCGCATGCGTGCGTGTTTTTTACACATTTACAATCATGATTGCTTCATGCATGATGTTTTGGATTTTTACAAACAAGAGAGGGTTCTTTTTTCCTTTTTTTTTGTGTTCCCAATTATTATTAGAAAGTTATCATTCATTCTAATATTGTACATTTATTATAATATTGTTGGAATAAAAAATAAAGGGTTAGAAAATACATTTAATCTAATCTAATAGTAAAACTCAATGTAATATAAACTACAAAAATGTAAATATGATTAAAATAAGAAATTATTGTTTCTTAAAAAATAAAATTGGTACTTTATTACATGTGTAATATGTATAATATATTTTCCCTGACTTTAAGTTTCATTGTGAGTTTTATAATCGAAGTATGTTAATTCTTTTATATTGATATTAAATAACCATGATGTCTAATTTTTTTTTGAAATCTCAAGATTTCATGTCTTTGTTTTTATGCAATTGTGTTTTGTACAACTTCAAACTTCTTTTGAGATTAAATCATGTAAGGTATCTAGTAGCACTAACATTGTTAGGAGGTACAATGGGAAAATAAAAATTCTCGTTTCATTTTATGTTAGAACTTATTTGTACGAATTATACTTTTAATACGATTTTAATATGCAACGATTTCTGAATTTGACCATGAAACATTTTTCACATAACATTTAATCCATCATCGTGTTCGCAATCTTTTATTCTTTCTCGAAATCCATGGTCGATAACACCAGGCTCGAGTATTATTTAACCAGATATACCTACAATACAATCTCTGATCTCAGACAGAAGCTATAATAGATGAGCTGTAATGAGTTTGCTCGTCATAGAACTTGGACCACAACATCACTCCCGCATATTTGGGCGACTTCTTGATCTCAGGCAGAACTTTCGACTTGAGAGTAGCGGCGGGAATGAAGCCGCTACCTGCAGCGCCGCTGGAGGCAGGAAGACCCAGAAAGAACCTACTGGTTTTGGGTATCGAACTAGTCCACTGCTTCCACGAGCTGAGCAGCTTCGAAGCGTCTCCGTTAGCATATTGGCAACGGGCATTGTTGTAGAACTGAATCCAAATGTAGTCAAATAGCCCCGTCTGGAGAGCACTTCCCAGAGAATTGTCAGGATAAGGACATTGCGGGGCGGCGCTGAGAAAGACCTTCTTGGAGGAAGTACTGAGAGCACTTACGGCTTTGGCCAGGTCGTCCCAGTGCATTGTCGTGGCCTCGATATCGAAGTCAATGCCGTCTAAAACGGCGTCACCCAGAGGCCGAGACGCCGACTGCCCGCCCAGAAAATTGTTCCACAGATATTTCGCCACTGTCTGAGCGTCCTGGGTGGAGGAGATGGAATAGCTTCCGGTGCCTCCTCCCAAGGACAGGAACACCTTTATGTTTCTCTTCTGGCACGACTTTATTTCGTTGCTCAGAGTTTTGCAGCCACCGGAGGAAGGATTGCAGTGGCCCGCCAGATTTAGCTGCGGTTTTCGGCCATTACCAAACGTGGTGAGGAACGCGAGTATGACGTATTTGAAGTTCCCGCTTGCGCAGGTCTGAGTAAGAGAGGCTTCTTTGCCGTTCTGGCCCCAGTATATGGCTATGCTTCCTGCTGCAGTGGCCTTGGACACCATACAGGTGGCCAGAAGAAGGGCCGTTGCTAAGGCTCTCAGATGAAAGGTGTCCATCTCCATGGTTGTTGAATCGATGAGCAACGCTTCTGCCCCTGCCCGGATTTTATAGATATTACAGTTCTGAAATGGTCGTGGGAGTTTTTGAAGTCTGCGGGTGGATAATATTATATTGACTTCATTGCCAACGCACTTACGCTGTTTCCCACAACAGAAGGAAGGTCAGGAATTGAAGTTTTGACTTTGGAGACGAAGACCAAAGGCATAGTCCGTTAATTAATACCTGTGTAAAATAAAATGAAATTATCTATCAAATTTAAGTATAAAATATATATTTTTATTTTTTTAAATTATAGTTGAAAACTTCAATATCAAACATCTCCATCACCCACCACATTCTTCGTAGAATCTGGTCTATATATTATACCAATAACTTTTTGATTTTGTGATTATTATTAGGTTGGACAAATCTTAGAGTTATTTTTTAAAATTAAAAAAACATAAAAATTTGAGGAATGTTGCAGGTAAGGTAATATTAAAATGTGTGAGTTTATAATGAGTTATTTAATATATAAAAAAGATAAATATATTAAAAGCATGAAGTTTCCACAGTTCATGATGTTAGAACATTGTAATTTTTTGGATTGAAATTGTATGAGTAATTTTTCTATCAACGTTTCGGATCATACTCCATGATCTATCATCAGGATGCTTAGCATAGAGAATAAGAGTCATGAAGTATGGAGTATGATCCAAAACATTGGTAGAAAAAATACTCACCCAAAACTTTTCAATTGCAAGGTATTAGAAGTAGAGAGGGTAATTATATTGATTTTTTTTATTTTTTAGTAGTCGTAAGGTACGAAAATGGGTTGGGGATTGATTCTAAGGGATATAAAGTTTGGTGAAAAAGAAGAAATTGAAATTTATTTCTATTTTCTTTTATCTTTCAGGAGAGTAGAAAGAGTTAATTGTGTTATTTATGAAGGGTTACATACATTTTTGTTTAATTCTAAATAGGTGAAATGATGAAGGTGTTTATGTTAATTTAATATTGTAGCTCGGACAGTTGTTTCTCCAATTCCAAGAATTAGTATTTAATTCTTGAAACTTCTAGATAGAAGTTAGTTAGGTCCATATATTTAATTATTTAATTAAATAATTGATTCCTCTAAAGACTTCTAGAAACTAGTTAGTTAGGGTTTGTTAGAGTCTAATTAATCTTAGCCATTGATTGAGATTAAATCTTGGCCATTGGTTTTCCAATGAGAATAGTTTAAAAGGGGGTCATTGGACATTTGGAGAACACACAGACTGATAGACACAAGTTGGAGAAATATTTGCAGTGATAGCAAGGACGCAGTGATAGCGTTGGAGGCAGTAGCAATGGAATTTCAGCAAGAGAAATTGAGAGAAGAATTTCCGGTGAAGAATATTGTCGGAGCTTTGTCAATGAGAGGCAAGCAGTTTCTTTTGTATCTCTTGATTTGCTGAAGATTAATATAATTCCTCATCTGCAGTACTGGTTTTCCCTTCGGGGTTTTTCCAGGGACAATTTGTCCAAAAATATTGTGTTTATTAGTTTGCATGTTTTCTTCTTTATTCCTATGAGTTTTATTTGTGAAGTTGCGGTTGTATTATTTTTCAGTATTTGCTGTGAATTAATTTTTGGCAAGCAAATAATCTTTATAGATAGGAGATTTATAATCAGTAACTGCAATAGATTTTTCACATGGTATCAGAGCAGGTTTAAGGGCTGAAAGAGCTCAGCGCAGGCACAGGAAGAAAAGAAAAATAGAGGGTTTATAAAACCTAGTTCTACCTCTTCAGTATTATTATTTTTGTTATTACTATTTTTTGTTTGAGATGGCCTCAACAGGTTTAAGAGATCGCGACAGATTGGATGGAGCCTCAAATTTTGGTGTTTGGAAAACCAAAATTTCTTTATTGCTGGAAGAGAATGGTATCAAGGAATATGTTACCAGTGTTGTAGCTGTACCTACAGATCCAACACAGTTCTTAGCATATAAGAAGGAAGATGCCAAGGCAAGGAGGTTGATTCTTGATGGTGTTAAGGACCATATTGTTCCACATATCGCAGAGTTGGATACAACGAAGATGATGTGGGACGCCATTTTGAATCTGTACCAAAATGCTACCACTAACAGGAAGCTGATTCTCAGAGAAAATTTGAGGAACACCAGGATGAACAAGGGAGAGGACGTTACAAGTTACCTCACCAGACTTAGACTTGTCAAGGATGAGTTGGCAGCTGTTGGAGATAAACCAGATGATGACGAGCTAGTACGAATAGCCCTAAATGGGTTTACTAAGCAGTGGGATGTCTTTGTTCAAGTTATTAATGGACGAGACACCTTATCGAGTTGGGATCAACTATGGAGTGACTTCACTCAGGAGGAGCTTAGATTAAACCTTGTCAATGGTGCCAGCAGTAAGAGTCAGAAAAGTGAGGCAGAACAGGAAAACGTTGCCCTAGCAGGAAAAGGTAAAGCAAAGAAGGGGTCTAGCAAAGGATCAAATCCCAAAGGCGAGAAGAAGAAGGACTTGTCTAAAGTCAAGTGCTACGGCTGTCACGAGTTTGGCCACTATGTCAGCAATTGCCCACAAAAGAAGAAAGGCAAGAAGCAGACGACAGCTTCAGCAAGTGCAGATGAGCTCTCTAGCAGAATGGAAGATGAGTTTGCACTCATAGCTTGTATGATTAGCTCAACCTCATAGGGTGTTTGGTATATAGACAGTGGGGCGTCATTTCATATGATAGGAGTTTGAGAATACTTCTCCAGTTATAAGGAGGAGGACATCAAAATCCAGATTTCTATGGGGAACATGTCCAAACTAAATCCAGTTGGAAAAGGGACTGTTCTATTTCAGAGGGAGAATGGCAAGCCGATTCCCATTCATGATGTGTTGCATGTGCCAGGCTTGGGTATGAATCTTATTTCCGTATCTGTCCTTCAGGATAAAGGCTACAATGTACGCTTTAGAGGGGCAAATGTGTTAATCAAGCACAAGGATTGGAAATCACCCATAGCTATTGGAGTTAAGAGCGGCCGACTTTACAGGTTGCAGTTTGATACTGATAAGGCACTGATGAGCAGCGGAAATTCTAGAGATCAAGGAGAGCTATGGCATAGGAGGATGGGCCATATACATCATGGAGTACTCAAATTGCTTCGTGAGACAGTGACAGGTGTTCCAGAGGTGAGCACAGAGCATGATGATGTATGTAAGGGATGTGTGTTGGGGAAGTTTGTGAAAGCAGCTTTTCCAAGGAGTGACACCAGATCCAAGGGTGTTCTTGATCTAGTACATTCAAATATATGTGGACCAATTTTGACAAAGTCTTTCAGAGGATATGAGTACTTTGTTACTTTTATTGATGATTTCTCCAGGAAGACCTGGATATACTTCTTGAAGACCAAGGATGAGGTTTTCAGTCGCTTCCAAGAGTTCAAAGCTCTTGTGGAGAATTCGATAGGCAAGAAGATAAAGGTTCTTCGGTGAGACAATGGAGGCGAGTACAAAGGGAAAGAGTTCCAGGAGTTCTGTACCAGGGAAGGAATCAAGAGAGAGTGGATTGTTCCTTACAACCCATAGTAGAATGGGGTTGCTAAAAGGAAGAATCGGTCTATATCAGAAGTGGCGAGGGCTATGTTGTATGACCAGGATATGCCACGTTACTTATGGGCAGAGGCATGCAGTACAGTAGGTATACAGACAAAACAGGGTTCCACATAAGGTATTGGGCAAAATGACACCAGAGGAGGCATTCTCAGGGAAGAAGCCAGATGTCAGCCACTTCAAGATATTTGGGAGTTTGGCATATTGTCACATTCCAGGTGCTACACGTTCCAAGTTAGATCAGACTGCAGAGAGAGGGTACTTTGTGGGGTACAGTGAGACCTCAAAGGCATATCGGATATTTATTCCAGGGGCTAGGAGGATTATAGTCAGGCGTGATGTCAAGTCCATGGAGGACAAGGCATTTAGAAGGTCCAGAGATTTGCCAGCAGATGATCAGAGTGAGCAACCAACAGAAGCTCCAAGGATTGAGCAATCAGATCAGGGACAGAGAAGCTTGAGTATAGTGACTAGTACAAGCACAGGCTCAGGTGCTGAGAGTTCGCAGAGTATGGAGCAACAGATGTAGCAGATCCAAGAGATGCATCAGGAACACATGGGGGTTGACATTTCATCCTCTACAGTTGGTAGTAGTAACCAACAGGATACTCAGGAGTTTGTGGAAGCTCCTAGGACGAGTAGTAGGCAGTGGAGACAACCAGCCAGGTATAATGACTATATGGCTTTAGTTAGTCAGTTGGTAGATAGTGAGCCTTCCAATTATCAGGAGGCCACACAACAACAGGTGTGACGAGATGCGATGGTTGAGAAATATACCTCAATAGTGCAGAACGATGTGTGGGAGGTTGTGCCTAGACCAACAGATAGGGCAGTGGTTGGATCACACTGGATCTATAAGATCAAGCATGGTACAGATGGTAGCATTGAGAAATACAAGGCAAAGTTTGTGGCCAAGCATTTCTCTCAAAAGGAGGGAATAGACTATGAGGAGACATTCGCTCCAGTAGCCAGGTATACTTCTATACGAGCTATGATCTCTCTTGTAGCACAGATAGGATGGCAGATCCATCAAATGGATGTCAAGACAGCGTTTCTTAATGGTGAATTGAAAGAGGAAGTATACATAGAACAACCAGAGGGCTTTGTAGCACACAGCAGTGAAACCCACATGTGCAGATTGAAGAGAGCTTTGTACGGACTCAAGCAGGCTCCCAGGGCGTGGTATGAGTGCATTGATGAATACTTGCAGGGATTGGGCTTTGTGAAGAGTGAGGCGGATGCTAATTTCTACTACTTGGTAGTTGGGGGTGAGATTCTCATTCTTGTTCTATATGTGGACGACTTATTTTTAACAGGTTCACTGGGGCTCATAAAGGAGTGCAAGAGGGACCTTGCAGCAGAGTTCGAGATGAAGGATTTGGGGCTTATGCACTACTTTCTAGGCATGGAGGTATGGCAGACAGATGGTGAGATTTTCCTTGGTCAAGGGAAATACTGCATTGAAATCTTGAGGAGGTTCGAGATGGAGGATTGCAGAGCCATGTCTACTCCTATGATCACAAATTGGAAGAAGGTAGACTCATCCAGGGAGAAGGATGTAGACCCCACCTTATACAGACAGTTGATTGGGTTTCTCATGTATTTGGTCAACACTAGACCAGATATATCGTTTGCAGTAAATTCTCTTAGTCAGTTCATGGTTGAGCCGAAGAGACTGCATTGGATAGCGGCAAAGCATGTGTTGCGGTATTTGCGTGGTACAATCGAGTATGGGATCAAATATACTCGAGGTGATGGTATCAAGTTGATAGGCTATACTGACGCAGATTGGGCAGGTAGTACAATGGACAGGAAAAGCACTTCAGGGTGTTGCTTTAGCTTGGGATCAGGAGTTGTCTCTTGTTACAGCAGGAAGCGAAAGTCCGTGGCCCTGAGTTCTGTAGAGGCAGAATACATAGCAGCTAGCATGGCGACATGTGAGGCGATATGGCTTCGAAAGTTGCTGGTAGCCTTGTTAGGTCAGAGGGTTGAGACTACAGTGATACACTGTGACAATTAGAGTTGCATCAAGTTGTCTGAGAATCCGGTGTCTCATGATAGGTCTAAGCATATAGACATCAGGTATCATTTCATCAGGAAACGGGGGATTATTCAGCTACAGTATATACCTACAGATTAGTAGGTAGCAGACATTATGACAAAGGCATTAGGGAAGGCGAAATTCATCTTCTTCAGAGATATGTTGGGTGTTATGCAGAACACCTTCCTCGCTAAGAGGGAGTGTTAATTTAATATTGTAGCTCGAACAGTTGTTTCTCCAATTCCAAGAATTAGTATTTAATTCTTGAGACTTCTAGATAGAAGTTAGTTAGGTCCATATATTTAATTAAATAATTGATTCCTCTAGAGACTTCTAGAAACCAGTTAGTTAGGGTTTGTTAGAGTCTAATTAATCTTAGCCATTGATTGAGATTAAATCTTGGCCATTGGTTTTCCAATGAGAATAGTTTAAAAGGGGTTCATTGGACATTTGGAGAACACACAAACTGATAGACACAAGTTGGAGAAATATTTGCAGTGATAGCAAATAGTCTTGCAGTGATAGAAAGGACGCAGTGATAGCGTTGGAGGCAGCAACAGTGGAATTTCAGCAAGAGAAATTGAGAGAAGAATTTCCAGTGAAGAATATTGCCGGAGCTTTGTCAGTGAGAGGCAAGCAGTTTCTTTTGTATCTCTTGATTTGCTGAAGATTAATATAATTCCTCATTTGCAGTATTGGTTTTCCCTCTGGGGTTTTTCCAGGGACAATTTGTCCAAAAATATTGTGTTTATTAGTTTGCATGTTTTCTTCTTTATTCCTATGAGTTTTATTTGTGAAGTTGCGGTTGTATTATTTTTCAGTATTTGCTGTGAATTAATTTTTGGCAAGCAAATAATCTTTATAGATAGGAGATTTATAATCAGTAACTGCAATAGATTTTTCATAGTTTACACACCATAAAGGAGATACTTGTTTGATTCAAAAGAGACAATTCATATGTACATCTTTTCAAACAATGTAGAAGATACATGTGAAAGGAATCTCCTTATGGACATTTTCTTAGATGATAGCATATATCACATTACAGAGAGTATGTGTGAGTATGAGATTTGGTGGATGCCAATAAAAGGGGCAAGAAGGTTAATAGATAGCTTATTTAAAGAGTTAGAATATGATACCACTAAAGAGTAATTATTTTGTTTTGATGAATAGATATGTCATAGGAGAATAATTACATTTCTATTTTCTTATGGTTTACCTTATGTACAAGTATTGGTCCATATTTTATCAATCCAAACATGCAAAGAAATTTAAGAAATATCATGTTCTCACATCAATATTTACCTTTAAGTTTTTTCAATTTTATTTTCCATGAGGGGTTAATATAATATTATTATGTAATATTAGGGGGTAGGAAGGTTAATATATACCTTATTTAATAGGTTGCATCATGATACCATTAAAGAGGAATTATTTTGTTTTGGTGGGTAGATATGAGATAGGAGAACAATTATATTTCTATTTTCTTGTGGTTTACCTTACGTACAAGGATTGACCTATTTTCTCAATCCAAACATACAAAAGAATTCAAGAATGACCATGTGTCGACATCAATATTTTTTTTTTTGGATCAAGCTTTTGAGAAGCAAATTTAGAATAGTACATTTACATATTAAGAGAACTTTTGAACAAGGATAATTTTGCCATAATAGCTGATGGGTGGCGATATGAAGAAACCACACAACCCAAACAAAATATATGAAACAACCAAAGAGCATAATAACATTTCATGACCAGGAGATGCCAGAAGACTCAAAATAGGAGAAGCTTTTCAAAATTGCAGAGAGAAGGTGAAACAAAAACCCTCACCATACCAAATAGCACCTTAATAACCAGAAGGCAAAAGACCCAAAATAAGAGAAGCTTTTCAAAATTGCAGAGGGAAGGTGAAACAAAAACCCTCACCATACCAAATAGCACCATAATAACCAGAAGGCAAAAGACCTATAGGAACCAGAGGAGCAATAAAAAGAGAACCCTCGCAACCAACTAGAGATTAAGTTTCACTTTCAACCGAGGAAGCCAAAGTCCGAAGGAGGGGGGAAGAAAGGAACAAAATGTGGCTCCTCCAAAGCATGACAAAGAAGAAATTCCACAACATTGTACAGATTTCTCACTGTACCACAGACAAAGTTACCCAATTTGGGTCTCAATTCATTAAGATGCCTAGAAAATTCAGATGAGCAACCATCAACCAGCACGAGGACCATGGCACTCAAAAGGGAGGTGACATCAAGGTTAGATAACAGCTGGTCTCGGCACAAAACCCTGCTCACCGTGTTAGAACCTTGCAAGAGATTGTACCTATCTAGGGAAGGTTGAAGAACCGAAAGAGGGAAAATATGTGAAGAAAATAAATGCTTGCAAGAAAATTAACCAACTCGAAGTGCCATAATACATCTATTAGATTAGAGAAAAAAAATGACACTTCATTAGGAAGCGTCATAGGATGCATATCCAACCAATCCCAACCAAGAATAGTGAAAATCGCATCCACAACCTGTGTACATTCAATGGAAAAAGATTTCTACAATTTGCCCAGCGAAAATGGGTGAGTCCCTTAATTCATAATACTTCATCAGAATGAAAACTCTAAAAGAGAACTTCATATCTACACAGCAAATACACCATGTGTTTAATACCAGCCAAGCTTGCCACAAATAACCAGCAAAATATGCTCATAGAATGTGCAAGAGAAAATCACACGAGAAACAATAAAATCACCCATGCCAAACCTATGTCCCAAAGAAAAAGGATGTATACCATTATACCAACAAGAGGCAAAGAAGGCCGAAGAAAACACTGTATTAAATAAGGCTTTGAGAACAAAACATTAATGACAATATACTTTGCCAATGTTGCAAAGAGGAGCAGCCACCCACCAAGCCAATTATTTTTTTTTCAATTTTATTTTTCATTAGGGTTAATGAGTTTTATTTACGTCCAAGGTGTATCTTTATTTAAAAAGAGTACAGTTGATTTGTAAAATCAATGGTTAAAAGTTGAGAATAAACAATTCAAGACGGTTAAAAAAATCTGGTTCATTAATACTTTTCACCTTGTTGCAAGATGGTGCGTCCCTTGGTCTCCTTGTTCAACGCATCGCTTAGGTTCGTGACATGACTTAACCACCTCCTGTGGATCTTGTATAAATCTGACGGTTGTATTGGGCATTAAGAACTCGATCTTTTAGTGCAATGACAACCACCAATGTAACAATTGGTTTCAGAGCCAAGGTCATAGGTTTGAACCCCTCACTTGCACTAGAGGGGATTGTTGCAAGATGGTGTGTCCCTTGGTCTCCTTGTTCAACGCGGTGCTTGGGTTCGCGACATGGCTTAACTGCCTCATGTGGATCTTGTATAAATCTGGTTGTTGTATCGGGCATTAAGAAGTCGATCTTTTGGTGCAGCGACAACCACCAATGTAACAATAGTTTTTTGCTTCGTCGTTTTTCATGCATTATTTTTTGCATCTCTTTCATTTTTCTTGCCATTTATTTTGTTCGCGTTTAATTTTATTTTCATTTATTCCTATCAGTAGCATTCGTCAAAGGTCATAGGGAATCTATGCCTTAGCAGTTTTTTATCATAGAAATATAATTAAATTTTTATATATAATTAAATAATCAATATGTTTTTAATATTTAACATAATTAATAAAAATCCATGCATGTATAATAGAATAATATTTTAAAATATATTTAATAATTTATATTATATACAAGGCAAATATAATATATAATAATAAATATACACTATATTATTTTACAATATTATATTATATTTTTAATATTACATACGTAATTATATTATTTATATCTTTATAGTTTTATTTATATTACATTATTTATATATTTATATTATATTATTTAATATATTTCTATTTGCATTATATAATATAATATTATTTTATTTTATACTATTATATTAAATAGTATTTATATATTTATTTAATATTTTTTATTATATTTATATTATATTATATATTATATATTACACTATAATATATAAATAATAATAAATATATAAAATGATATTGTATAATGTATATTATGCTATTTATTATTTATATATTATATAGTGTAATATATAATGTAATAGTATATAATATAAACATACTAAATAATAATAGGTAAGCATTAACACAATCTTTTTGTTTCTTAAGCCTCAGGTTTTTTACAATAGCCCATTCGTGGTCCATCTATTACATCCTACCTTGCAATTTTTTTACCGTAGCTTTGCCCCATGTTTCACTCATGAAACCTTGGGCTTTACCTTTTCCCAAATCTATGACCAATCAAAGAAATAAACCACCAATAATTTTGCAACTTCAAGGTGTCAAATGTTCGTCTTTTCAGCCCTACCAACCTAGTCTAAACCACAAGCCTAAATTGAAACTTGGAACACACACATAGGGAACATCAATTGCCATGAAAATAGAGATAAGATACAAAGAAGCAAAGAGAGAAAAAAGAGAAAGAAAGGAAGATAGAGAAAGAGTAGGAGATAAAATCAAATGAAGGAGGAGAAAGACATGCAAATAGATAAAGAGAGAGATCGTTAGAGAGATAAAAAGATAGAAATGGAGCGATATAGAGAGAAAGAGGGAGATAAAAAAAAGAGAATCTAGAGAAACAAAGATAGAGATAAAGGGAGACATAGAAAGAGAAATGGAGAGCTAGAGAGGTATCTATCTATCCCTCTCCTCTCTCTTTTTATCCCTCCCTTTCTTGTCCACATCCCTCTCCCCCATCTCCATCTCCACCTCCATCTCTATCTTCCTCTCCATCTTTATCTTTGTACCCCCTCTCTCTTGCTCTCCCCTCCTCTATCCCTCTTTCTATCCCTCTCTCCCTCTCCCTCTATCCTCATTAAAAATATAACATTTGATTTTTGGTAATGGAGCTTGATTATCTTCCTAATTCAAAGGTTTTATTTTAGTCATGTTTAGATCCCTATAAGTGGATGCATAGTTGATTTAAATATATCACTTCTCCATTGAGACCTTTGGGTGATTCCACAATAGTGGTTTACAATTTTTGGTCAAATTGGACACTAAAATTATTATTTTTAACTAAATCTTCACATTCGAGCACCTATACCGACTAAGCCGTGAGGAATTTGAAGATGATGCAAACTAGAGTCTCATCACATTTTGTCTTTAGATTGTAAAATTATTTTTTTCAAAATTTTTGGAATCGGATTGCATTTTTTTTTCCATCTCCTACGAAAATTGGTTTTTTCATAAAACAACATTTTTAAAAAGTGACGCACACCGTATAATACATTATTTTTTTTCTATGAAGGATAACATTCTAATTCTTTCGAATTTAGATTTGTAACTCTGATATCTATTGCTTCCACTTGGTTAGATATTTTTTATTGAATATTTTTTCTTTAATCAAGTTTCGAAGTCAAACCAATTACAAGTCAGACATAGTGCGACAGTATAACGCGTAACTTTTTTTGTATATATCAAAATTCATTTATTTATTTTTTGTTGGATCAAGGACTTCAATATCTGGTGCACTCATATTTTTAAATATTTATTTTTGATAATCTACTATTTTTCCACATGTGTAGAACAGAGACCTTCACTTTCGATGAAAAACCTATGTTTAATAAAAGGGTATGTGCAGGATCATGATGGGCCAAAAAGTGGCGATGAGAAAAAATCACATTTTAGATCGACTCAAAAACGTGGAAATGCCGAGTTGACTTTTCTAGGTTCGGGTGTCAGTACATTTATCCGAACCAAAAACCAAACCTAGTTTCCACAAATCCGATATCCGATCCAAATCGGATATCCGATTTCTGGAAATAGTATATAAAAACCAGCTGACTCTTTCAACTTCATTTGTCATAGTTTGCACGCAGGCACATAAGGAAAAACCAAAATCCGATATCCACTTCGATCAAATATCCGATTTCAAAGGTAAGTATTTGGTTTTTTCAATCTTGTAATTGATTTTTCAAGTAGATTATCTTAAGTCTAAGTAGGTTTTATTAAAAAAATTTCAAAAATAGGGTTTTCTATTGATTTTTAAAAAAAACTAGAGTTTACATTTTTTTTTTTATTAAAAATTAATGTTTTGAAATGGATCTTGATTAAAAATTAGTTTTGTTGATGTATTTTTATTAAAAACTAGGATGTTTTACAATAATTTCATTTATATTGTGTACTTTCAATTAGTTTAATTAGTTTTTGACTTTAATCAAGTATTATGGTTGCGAATGAAAATCCACAAATCCCAAATGCTCCACCACCTCCGCAGCCACTAATTGAAGACTTAATTGGTGAAAAATTGGGGCAATTGAGGGGCATTTGTGAAATTTATCAGACAATGCCTCGATTGAGAGATATGACAAACACATTGAAGAAAATAATTAAAAATATAGAAACCCTCTCCACCCAACATAATTCCTTTTATTCGTGGCAAGAAGACATGAGGGAATATTATCGATGTGGATTGTCTTACGATGATGTGAAAGATCTCCAAATAACCAAAGCCCAAATAGCCTCTTTATTCATTGACCCCCGCACCGGTTTTCCAGTGAATGTTAATAAAACAAACTTTCCATAAAATGGTGCATGCATAGGGACATTGTAGCTAACTTTTGGGATCATTGGTGTATGATTTTTGATAAACCACTGAACAATAATTCTGATATACCATTTTATTTTATTAAAAAATTATATGTTGAGTTTGTGTTAGGGCATCATGTCAATTACTTTGACATTAAACCCTTCCAGGGCGTTAGTGGAGGTATGCCCCAGGATAGACCAGGGGCAGTTAGAGTAGTCCCATGCCCAAATTTTCCCCTTCCTCCCCTTCCTCTGCCACCTCCAATATATCATCCAAAGATTATCTAGGATGTATCCACACAGACTATTCAGGCTATTCACTCTTTGAGTGGCCATTTGGTTTCGCATGCTTCTACAATAACTCAGCCACATTTTAGTGATGTTCGCGAAGGCTCGAGTGTTGCTGCATCCTCCTCCTCAGGTCCACATATTTGTGTGCCACATACTTGCACTATGTGCCGCCAGATATGCTTGGGTCCTCTTGTACAACCTGCTGAGCATCCCTTGGACACTTCTGATTATGACCTCCATGATGTGGAAATTATAGATTAGTCGCAGGGGAGTGGAGCGCACCCTACATAGTCCTCTCTTGCTAGAGAGGGAGATGCTGGAATAGTGACACAGGTAAGATTTAAGTTGTAATTTCATAATTTGAATTTGTTTTTAAATGAATATTAATAAGAGATAGTATCAAGTACTAATATTTATTTACATGGTCTATTTAATAGTTGATGCCTGAGGAGGAGCTCACACGGGTGACTGATAGCACCCTTAGGGCCATTTCATTTGGCTTGGACACACACACAGTATATATTTTTGCACTCACTCGTTTACATTTTATATCATATATTTTTTTTTCATTTGAATTGTTATTAATGAAATTATATAATAACTTATATGTTTATCTTGTTTTCCTCCTATAGGAAATACCTAGTGCGAGTGAGGTGCAACCTCGTCTAGACTATGGAGGCACAAATCAAGATAAGGGGAAGGTAATTGAACTCAAATTGGATTGAATTAAGATTTTTAAGATCTTATATTGATTATACATACGTCGAAATAGATTGTTATTTTCATATGTACTTGTCAATTTTATGTACAGACAATTATGAGCTATACTGATATGATGACAAGGGACACACCACCTAAATGAGTAGTTATTGGAACACCTCAAGGAGTAGGTGTTGAAACACCTCAAGGAGGAGGTGTCGAAACACATGAAGGAGATAAAGAAAAAGATCAACCTAAAGAGGTATGTGCTTATTTTATTTTGTGTTTGGTAAATAAGTTCCTATTACCAATAATCATATGCTAACTTGGATCAATTTTATGTTTTTGTTCACATATATAGATTGTCATTTCAAAAGTTGATTTGGTATATTCTAGGACTCCTGACCCTTTGAAGAGACGTATATTTCAGGTAATCAAGATTTCAATTTTAGAGTTCAATTAAAATTCAATGTATATTGATTTTGATGTTAATTATTCGATTTTAAATTATATAGTATAACTAATCTCAATTGTGGTTTGAATTTTTCTTGTGCAGCTACCTTCAGAGCCAACGAGTGCTTCAAAGAGGCTCCATTTTGATGATCCACCAGTAGTTTAGGATGAGATAGACATTTTGGCATGTAAATTTTGAATACATATTGAGATGGCATATGCCACATTTTGTAAAACTTTGTTTGAGTTGGCGTCGATGCCATTTTTGTATATGGACATACACTTGATTATTGGATAATTTGATATATAGAAGTTGACAATCGAAATTTAATTTGTTCCTCATGTGCATGATTAAACTCTTTGAAAATTTTATCTTGAGCAATGGTTAAATATTAATGTACAATAGCTTAAAACTGAATGGTTATATTATGTAGTTTATATTTATATCGCTGATTACATTGCATTACACATCTTTCAAACTCAAATCATTACTTCACATTGCATAACTAACAACTAGATGTTCATAGATGAAAAATTTTCAATTACAATATAGTTCTTACAAAGTCAACCTAAGCAGTTATGCAAATACTTCACATTGCATAACTAAAAACTATGAGCAGTTGTCAATTGCATTTGTTTGTCATTGAATTATATGAGACCACATTTCTTTGAATGTTTTTTTACAAATAGTCCACTGCCTTGTCTATGCTACCACATTTTTCATACATGATAGTGATCACATTAAGTTGTAATAAATTAAATGATAGCCTATGGCTATTTAATTTATACTCATTTTATTTAAATGGATGAGGCCGACCTTCCTTTATATTATTTCGTAATTTATTATTTTCAAGAGAGGTCTACCTCCTTGAAGAGTCGCCTTATTTTGTATAAATATGAGGTGATGTTTGTTCATTTCCTCAATCAAGTTCATTCAACATAATTTGTAATCCAAGCAAAAGTTTTCACTTGAGCAACAACGCTTCATCTTGCAGTAGTAGGCCGATTTCAAGGAGAAGCATATTTGATTGTATCTTTGCATCTACAAGACGTGCTATTATTCATTGTATCAAATTCAGCCATGAGTTGGGCCTGAGTCGTAAGCAAATTTCTTGTTGTGTTTATTGTCTTATGTGTTCATTTTTTTAGTGCTTTCAGTTGTATTATCTGATCTCTAAGTTGAAGACAATGAGAGAAATGGTCATATTGTTGATGACAAAGATTTTAATATGCTGGCTCTTAATAGTCTTCCTTCATCTTGGGAGTCTTACATTCAAGGAATCAACGTGAGATTGAAACTTCCCAAGTTTGATCTGTTGAGGGCTGATTGTATTCAAGAGGAGTCAAGGTTAATTGTGAGAGGTATTGGATGAAGCCCTACAAATGAAGACATTCATGTTCTTTCCGCTCAATCCTCGAAGAAGGAAGGAAAAGGAGGAAAGAAAAGATGCTTCAAGAGGAATGGAGATAAAGGGTCAGATGGTGCTCCTGCAATCAAGAAGAAGTGGGACCTCTATCGTGTTCACTGGGATACAATTTTCTCAAAGTCAGTCAACTTGGATTTAACATTGGTAGCTCCGCAAACCTATTCAGAATAGAGTGATCTAAAGAGGACATCCCTAAATCTCTACAGAGGTGTAAAGTTGCAAAGTGGTGCAACTTTCATTCTTGAACTCGTACGACCCAACAGACTGTTCCAACATGTCCAAATGGGTACGTTTACATTTTGTTTGGTTCTCTTTTACACCCAAATACGCCGAATCGCTCTGAGTTGCATTGGATCGACGTTTTCCCTTAAGAGTCCAAAGTGCTAAAAGGCAACAATCTTTGATGGACTATTTATCAGAAACCATGATGCTTACAGACTCTTCGTCTGAGGATATGGGATCGTGTTGAGACCATCTACAATAACCTCTCTTGATTTTTTCTATCTTGAAGGCGTTTTCCCGTGGTAATGATTTTTCACTTGAGGGAAAAGTTGCTAGATGCAAGTAGTCTAAAATTGCAAAGTGGTAAAACTTTTATTCTCGAAATCATTCAACCCAACAGACTGTTCCAACATGTCCGAATGGGTACGTTTACGCTAGGTATGGTTCTCTTTTGCACCCAAATACCCCGAATCGCTCTGAGCTGCATTGGACCGACGTTTTCCCTTAAGAGTCCAAAGTGCTAAAAGGAAGCAATCTTTGATGGACTATTTCTTAGAAAACGTGATGCTTACAGACTCTTCGTTTGAGGATATGGGATCATGTTGAGAACATCTATAATAACCTCTCTCAATTTTTTCTATCTTGAAGGCGTTTTCTCGTGGTGATGAGTTTTTAGTTCAAGGAAAAGTTGTCAGATGCAAGTAGTGTAAAGTTGCAAAGTAGTGCAACTTTCATTTTCGAACTCGTATGACCCAACGAATTGTTCCAACACATTTGGATGGGTACGTTTACACTAGGTATGGTTCTTTTTTGCACCCAAATATTCTGAATCGCTTCGAACTGCATTGGACCAACGTTTTCCCTTAAGAGTCCAAAATGCTAAAAGGTAGTAATCTTTGACGGACTATTTCTTGAAAACCATGATACTTACAGACTCTTCGTCTGAGGATATGGGATTGTGTTGAGACCATCTACAATAAAATCTCTCTATATTTTCTATCTTGAAGGCGTTTTCCCGTGGTGATGAGTTTTCCGTTGAGGGAAAAGTTGCTAGATGCAAGTTGTGTAAAGTTGCAAAGTGGTGCAACTTTCATTCTTGAACTTGTACGACCCAACAGACTGTTCCAAGACATTCGGATGGGTACATTTACACAAGGTATGGTTCTCTTTTGCACCCAAATACGCTGAATCGCTCTGAGTTGCATCGACGTTTTCCCTTAAGAGTCCAAAGTGCTAAAAGATAAAAATCTTTGACAGACTATTTCTCAGAAACCGTAATGCTTACAGACTCTTCATCTAAGGATATGGGATTGTGTTGAGACCATCTATAATAACCTCTCTCAATTTTCACTATCTCGAAGGTGTTTTCCCGTGGTGATGAGTTTTTAGTTGAGGAAAAAGTTGCCAGATGCTAGTGTAAAGTTACAAAGTGGTGCAACTTTCATTCTTGAACTCGTACGACCCAACAGACTATTCTAACACATCCAGATGGGTACGTTTATGTTAGGTATGGTTCTCTTTTTCACCCAAATACGCTGAATCGCTCTGAGCTGCATTGGATCGACGTTTTCCCTTAAGAGTCCAAAGTGCTAAAAGGCATCAATCTTTGACGGACTATTTATCGGAAATTGTGATGCTTATAGACTCTTCGTCTGAGGATATGAGATTGTGTTGAGACCATCTACAATAACCTCTCTCGGTTTTTGCTATCTCAAAGGCATTTTCCCGTGGTGATGAGTTTTCAATTGAGGGAAAAGTTACCAAATGCAAGCTGTGTAAAGTTGCAAAGTGGTGCAACTTTCATTCTTGAACTCGTACGATCCAACAAATATTCCAACACATCTAGATGGGTACGTTTATGCTTGGTATGGTTCTCTTTTGCACCCAAATACGCCGAATCGCTCTGAGCTGCATTGGACCGGTGTTTTCCCTTAAGAGTCCAAAGTGCTAAAACGTAGCAATATTTGATAGACTATTTCTCGAAAACCATGATGCTTACAGACTCTTCATCTGAGAATATGGGATCGTGTTGAGACCATCTACAATAACCTCTCTTGGTTTTTTCTATCTCGAAGGCGTTTTCCCATGGTGATGAGTTTTCAGTTGAGGGAAAAGTTGTCAGATGCAAGTAGTGTAAAGTTGTGCAACTTTCATTCTCAAACTCGTACAACCCAATGGACTATTCCAACACATTCAGATGGGTACGTTTATGCTAGTTACAATTCTTTTTTGCACCCAAATACGTTGAATCACTCCGAGCTGCATTGGACCGACGTTTTCCCTTAAGAATCCAAAGTGCTAAAAGGCAACAATCTTTGACAGACTATTTCTCTTAAGAGTCCAAAATGCTAATGTCAATAAAATGTGGGGGCAGAAATATTTAAGGTTGGATCAAGATTCTGCAAATCCTAGCTCTTGCATCAGAAAACTCTTACCCAATCAACTTGAATCAATTACGTGGGAAATGAAATTCACAATGAACTTTTTACCTTTTTGTTTTTCGAAAAAGTGGCAAGGCACTATAATTTGTTATATATAAATAGGAGATATTACAAAACCTAGTTCAAACAAGCATACCAATAGGAAAGAACCAGGAAGAAAACCTCCAGTTGTAGCTCGATTAAGTACAAAAATCGTTTTACATTTTAAACATACCCTTTATACAATGCCAGACATTTGAACCGTATCTCAAAAAACATCACTGGATATAGATTATGCCTATACACAGTTATGACCTTTTTACATTGTTTCACATTTCAAAATTCAATTTTTACAAAATTTGCCTATTTGAGGCATTCAGGGCACAATCTTCCACAAGAGTAGTATGTTGGCATTTTTGAGTGACAAGCACCTGTACAAACCATCAAGGTAGTAGTTAAACTACATACAATAGAAAATATACTTTGAATAACCAATCAATATTATTGTAATTTGTCACATACCTCTCTGAAAGGATCAAAGTTTCCTATTGTTGCAATAGGTCCATGATCAATCGTGTTAGGAATATCGCAAAATTTGTGCCTATTGTTGCTATAACAAGGTGTGAATACATGAGAATGGTTTTGTGTTTCTCGTAGTCTTCAAATGTAGGTATGTCATTCTTTATAATCATGTATGTTCGTAACCAAGTTCCCGCAACCACAACTGAACAGGTAGGATACACAAACCCATCATCATCTTCCATCGATTGTGTTAGCTTGTGCTTTACCCGCACATATGTATCCACCCACTCACTTGACTCGCATTGATCCCACTCGCATTGAATACAACTCTGACAAAAACAAGCCAACTGTCATGTCCAAATGGTCCATGTGCTTGCATCTGAGCTTCGAAAAGAATGCATCTTTGAAGAATCTTTGATTGTATGACAATCCAATCTACCTCCCACTGTACCCTCCTCAACCAACCAAAAGAATCTGTGCACTATTGAATCAAGTGTCCCTCCCCGTGACAATGTTGAACTACACCAATCAAAAATAGAGCGTGCATCACTGAATTTTGCTCCTGAAATCTTCAATTGCTCCTTAACTAGAGCTCTCTTTACACATGCACCCGCTCTATCATGCTCCCCTTTCCCATGCCCAGCTTCAAAAAAAATCCAAATATTAGTTACACCCCTCTCTACATGCATTCTAATCAACCAATAAAACATACGAGCATTCTTGAATTGACCTGTATAGTTATCTAACCAAATGAGATGTCGGCCCAGTGCTATATCATGCTCCTGCAAGAACTCAAAAAAAATCTCGAAACAATGTTGGACATACTCGGACGAGTCAAATCTATCATCACTCATATAAAAATGATACTCTCTGATTATCTTTCGATCCTCCTTTGTACTATCAGGTGCATGTCTAAACGTTATGTGAACAAAAATAGCAATCTGAATGGAATTGTAATACTGAGATTGTACCTCATTTTGTGGTTGCAATGTGTAGTTTTCAGCAAAATCAACCACTGATATAATAGTGTCAATCGGAAAAGAGTCCTTACATATCCTGAATTGTTGATCCAACCACTGAGACCTATGACTATGCCTTTCATATTTGTAGAAAAGATTGTCCTTAAAATCTGAAATAAAATCAGCAACACTACATTCTTTTGTAACCAGCTCACATCTAGAACCTTTACCTCCACTCTTCAAAGTATATTTGACTATCTCATATCTCTTTTTCTCAACAATATTCTTTCCAAATTCATGTTCGGAACCCTCATGAAAACATTGAACAAACTTTGACAAGCCACCTCATTGTGAGCACTTTGCATTTAAACAATCATTTATATACAAAAGGCAACCATCATCTCTAGAACATAAAAATAGATCTTGCAATTCCCTTGATGATTTCGGAAGATGCATTGCACCACACTCTTGCAACATTTGTAAAACATGTTCTGCAATGGTAAGATTTCACCTCTGCAAAATGAAGTTTCACAAATCGGATATCCGATTTGTACACACAATAGACCTAAGGGTTAATGGTAGGGAGTGGGAGAGTGATAGGGAGAGGGGGAGAGGGAGAGGGAGAGGGAGAGTGGGAGAGTGAAAGAGTGAGAGGGAGAGTGGAAGAGGGAGAGGGAGATAAGGAGAGTGAGAGAGGGAGAGTGGAGGGGAGAGTGAGAGGGAGAGGGAGAGAGGGAGAGGGAGAGGGAGAGAGGGAGACAAAGAGGAGAGGAGAGGGAGAGGGAGAGGAGAGGGAGATGGAGATAAAGGAGGAGAGAGGGAGAGGAGAGGGAGAGGGAGAGGGGGGAGAGAGGGAGAGAGGAGAGGAGGAGAGCAAAGGATAGGTGGGAGAGGAGAGGGGAGAGGAGAGGGAGAGTTGGGATGGAGAGGAGCAGGGAGAGTGGGAGGAGTGATAGAGGAGGGGAGAGGGAGAGTGAGATTGAGAGAGAGAGAGGGAATGGGAGAGAAAGGGGGGAGTGGGAGAGAGAGATAGAGAGAGGGAGAGAGAGACTTGGGAGGGGAGAGGGAGATAGAGAGATAAAGAGAGGGAGAGGGAGAGATAATTGAGAGGGAGAGAGGGAGAGAAAGAGACGTGAGAGTGTGAGTGAGAGAGAGAGAGAGAGAGGAGTGATTGAGTGAGACACTTGAGAGAGATAGAGGTGGAGAGAGCGAGAGGGAAAGAGATAATATTTAAATATTTTATAAATTGGTAATATATATTTAAATATTTATGGATTAACTAAAATATTGAATTAATATTAAAATATTTATAGATTAACTAAAATGGTGAAATAATATTAAAATATTTATAGATTAACTAAAATAGTGAAATAATATTTAAATATTATACATTTAATAATATATTATATATTAAATACATAATTTGGTAAGAGATTATCATAAATTGTATAATTAATATATTACATTATAAACTTTATTGGATATTATATATATGAAATTATAAAATTAATTGAATTTTTAAATCATATATTAAAGATTGTATAAATTGTTTTAAAACTGATCTAAAAGATATCATATATCGAATTCAAATCCGATATCGGATTTGAATCGGATATCCGATATTGTGACACCAAATTTAATGCCTATGGATTAGGCTCAGTATTAGGCTCAAGATTTGGTTCGGACCTTCCAATCCTAAAAAGTCAACACATAAAACGTGTTTAACAACTTACCTTGCTTTTCCAGACTTCGCCCATGTGGCTGACGACTTTTATTTTACCTAAAATTGATGAAACGAAAAGGGTTTGTAAAGGAGCTTCTCAGATTTCTACCAATATAAATTATATTTTACTTAGAATCTAATAAATTATTATTATTTATTTTTTATTAGAATTACGACTAAAGTCCTGATTGATAGTCTAATAGAAAAACATCTATAGCTTTCAAACAGTATCGCATTTTTTGAATCCAAAACATGCGTCACATTCCATGCTTCGCATACTATAGGATTAAAAAAATAAAATGAATTCCATTAAGTTTTGACCAAGTTAAGGTGGTTAGACATACGAGTTTTTATATTTTTAAAAAATTGTAATAAAAAATTCATAATTAATTATTTATTTGAAAAAAAATTACAAAAAAATATGCATCACATCCAAACATGAGTCCTCTACTTATATCTAAAATATTATAAAAAAATATTATGATTTTATTATGGTTAGGGTGGTCAAACAGACAACTACTTCTTATTTTTTCCCTGAAATTTTAGTACTACTGCATTGAAATTTCAAATTTTCACCTAGAAATAGATTTTTTTCTTACAAAATTTAACCTAGTAGTTTAGAAACTACATTCAATTTTCCACAGATTCTATTCTTACATATTTTTGAAATAATATAGATAACTTATTCAAATTTTTATGTCAAGTTGCCCAACTCTGATTTTCTGAATTTTCACTGCCACTTAAGGGCCTGTTTTTTCCATGATGATCCTGCACATACCCAAAACTTAAAAAATAGATACATAATAAAAACAAAACATATTAAAATTATATTTGTTGGATAGTTTGTTCTGAGGACTACCTGATTCAAGTTGGGTTTGTGAAAATTCCTCCATTTTCATCCTCAACCCAAGCTCCGAAGTGCCGAAATTTAGGTTTTTTTTGTGTCTCAAATGGGGGATGAGGGATAAGGGGGGTTTGTACGAACCCCTTTCCTATGCTTTTTTTTTTTTTTTTGGTAGCCAAGATTCAAAAGGGTTCACTCAAACCCTAGTTCAAGTGAACCCCTTATTGGTTCGATTGAATCAGTAGGTTCGTACGAACCCCCAAAATCACTTTTTTTGCCTTAGAGGTCATTTTTTGTGAGTTTTCTTTCCTCACCTAAATTGTAAACCACTATTGTGGCTTCACCCCTTTGTAGCACAAGAAATATCATTTGATAAATGGCCTACCAATTGACCTCATGTACTACACAAATATATGCAAAAATTCTAGACCAAAATTTCCCCTAATTGACCTTTCACACCTCTTTGGCATACCCATTGGACACCAAAGAGAGAAGGGATAGATAGAGTTAGAGGGAGATACAAAAAGAGAGAAGAAGGGAAAATAGAGAAATAGAGGTAGAGATATAGAGGAATAAAGAGGAATAAAGAGGGAGAGAGAAGAGATAGAGATAAAGAGATAAATAAAGAGAGAGATTAGAAAAGATAGAAGAGGAGAGACATAGATAGATATAGTCATGTAGAGATATAGGGATATAGAGATAGGGGTAGAGATATAGAGGAATACAGAGGGAGAGAAAAAGAGATATAGATAGAGATATACATAAAAAGAGAGATTGGAAAAGATAGAAGAGGAGAGACATTGATAGATATAGTCATATAGGGAGAGTGAGATAGAGAGATCTAGAAATAAAGAGAAATAGTAGGCAAAGATATATATATAGGTAGAGAGATCAAGAGATCAAGAGGTAGAGGGGAGATAAATAGGGATAGAAAATGAGAGTAAGGGAGAGGGAGAGAGAGAAAGTATGAGAGAAGGGAAGACACAAATTGAGATAAATAGGGGGAAAAGAGGAAGAGATATTGATAGGTAATGAGAAACATAGAGATAGAGACGGAGACATAAATATCTCTCTCTCTCTCTCTCTCTCTCTCTATATATATATATATATATATATATATCTCTACCTCTATCTTTCTCTCTTCCCCTATATCTCTAGACATTTCCTCCTCTTTGTCCATCCATCTCTCTCCCTCTCTATCTCCCTCTCCCTCTTCTTAAACTTCTCTCTATCTTGTTATCTCTCCATCCCTCTCTACCCCTATATCTCACCCTCTCTCTACCTCTCTCTTTATATCACTTCCTATCTCTATCTTTATCTTTCTATATCTCCCTCTCTCATTCTCTCCCCCTCTCTCCCTTTCTGTATATCTATCTCTTTTATCTCTATCTATCCATCTCTCCTCTCTCTTTATCTCTCCCTCTCATCTACATGTCCCTCTAAGTGGATGCATAGTTGATTTGAAGCTATCAAAGATAGAGTTAGAGAGAATGAAATATCAAAATGGAGGGATAAAGAGAGTAAGAGGGAGATACAAATAAAGAGAGAAGAAATAAATAAAGATAGAGATAGAGGGAGAGAGGGAAATATAAATAGAGGGATAGAGAGGTTTCTATCTATCCCTCTCTCCTCTCTCTTTATCCATCCATTTCCTCTACATATCTCTCTCCTCCAACTCCATCTCCATCTCCATCTCCATCTCCATCTTCCTCTCCATCTCTATATTCCTCTCCATCTCTATCTCTTACCTCTTAGAGGTTTTGTTTTATTCATGTTTGGATCCCTATAAGTGGATGCATACTTCAATTAAAGTTATCACTTCTTCATTGATACCTTTTTTGAACAAACAACATCATTTGATAAATATCCTACAAATTGACCTCATGTACTACACAAATGTATGCAAAAATAGACCTTCAGTCTTTGATTAGGCTATCAGTACAGACTAAGTGCCCCCACTCATCATGGAGCGGGATCTAGAGCTATTCGAGCCTTATGTCAAAATGAGAGAAGTGTACGAGGGCACTACTAGGCATGTTAATCGAGATGAGGCTGCATATGAGGAGATTCGGTCATCTCAAGGTCCAGTGGAGGTCAAGAGATTTCATGTAGAGGTAGCCAGGCTACAGGCAGATCGAGACTGCATAGAGTGAGAGTACCTAGAGGCCATTGCACTGGAGACTGTAGATGTTGAACGAGCACAAGGCCTATAATATGCATTGGATTTTCATTAGTTCACAATCACGATCGCATACTACCATCTCTCAATGGACCACTTCTCAACAGAGACAATCACCAGGTCTCAAGGGATCTGGTAGCCATAGGCCACACTAGAATTGTATACTTGATGACATGTACTTAAAACTTTGTGATATATATATGTATGATCTTTTGATGTTTGATTATTTATGCTTATGTGTTTTAATTTAAATGACTGTGATTTATAAAATAATCTTTGTAAAACTATTTAATAAATGTCTCCATGATTTAACATGTTCTATGTGATCTAATTAAAACTATTCTTGTTTCTTTTAGATGCAACATTATGATTAAGTATGTTATGCTAAATTAAATGCACCTATAATCTAATTGAAGAACATTAAATGCATATAAGGATCTAATCTAAAACTGTTATGCCCATAAATTTACAAAGGAAAAAACACAACTTTTTTTTTCTCTTTACAACCACTAATTCGCTCACCATGCCTATCATGGTAAGATACCATATGAATTAGATAACGTGGCTCATACAATGTTTTCACTAGTCCATCGCTTTGGAGTGGAAAGTGGGAATTCACTCAAGTGTATAGAACATGCACACATCTTCTTCGAGCATTGATTGGATACCTAGGTAGGTGTAAGTAACTACCTTTCAGACTAAGGGGAACAATCCCAAACATATTCATCCACTTTAGCATCCTTCCAATTATTTGATGACCTCCCCATATAAATTCATATTCCCTATTCCCCATTATTTTGAAAACAACCTTAGCTAGCACAGACTAAGTAACTCTCCTACCGTCAAGAATAGTTATTATTATTACTTAAATCATCATGGCCATTTAATAAATTCATATGAAACACATCTATTTGCATATATTTATTAATAAGTTTTTGCATTTATAGAAGATATTAATATTAATATTAATACAAATTTTGTTAAAGAGGGTACAACATCCCATCCCTTGACTCTAGGATCATAAATTGTTTAATTGATTTTCGCTTTCTTGAAATAAGTTACTATAACCTAGTCACTTAGGTTCATTCATAAATTATTTATTTTTAAGAATAATTATATTCTTGTTATAAATATTTGATTCCCTTAAAATGATGTGGAACAAGGTTGTTTTACTACCATTAAAATGTGATACACAAATCTTTAAACCATCTTGAAAAGTCAAGGGTTGACATTCTGTGGGATAAAGTTTTTCTTTTTAAGTGTCCCTACCACAAAGATTCCACCCTCTTTAAGGAGAGATTGGATTACTTATAGTTTCTAAGCACGATTAAATTTAAGTAGAAGATTATTGAGCTTCCAAATGGATTTATTTTCCGCATCCTTTATTACGTCATCTACTAACTTTTCATTAATTATGATAATGCACAATTTTTTTTAATGGTATACTATCTATTGATACAGATTTCTATAAATAACACAACCATAAGCGAGGTGTAACATATAATCTAAAGATTAACCATTTTAAGACCTTACATTTATTAATCAAGCATTTGATATTATGTTGATACTAGAATAGGATGTAATTTAAGAGTAACATGGCAATTTGTGATTTACTTTAATATAGACTTGTTCACTTGAATTTATCTATTTATTTGTTTGTTTAAGATCATCTTTACACAACTTGTATTCATAGCCAACCAATATTTTAAGCATCAAATATCTCTTTTTATAATCTTTTTTTATTGGAAAAGAGAAGGTTAAATAAAATGAAGAATATAAATTACAATGGCACAAGAGTGCCTCGTAGAGTCATCAAAATGATGATCATTAAACTATAGTAGCTAATGAATCTACAACAGTAAAAAAGCTACGACAACAACTAAAAATGCAATAGTACCAAATGTATCTACAACAGCAACTAGAAATGCAACAATAGCAAAAAATACAGCTACAACAACAACAAATACAACTACAGCAGCAACTATAAGTGCAACAGTTCATATAGAAAACCCTTTCAAGAGAAAACTTCCATTGCATCTTATATTCACATATTGGTTTGATATTTGAAAAGTCTAATCTGGTATCACAAAATGCCCCAAATAAAATGCCACATTAAAACTTATTAGTTGTACATTAATGTGAACCTTTACTACAAAATAATCCTCTTTACTTTCTCAAAGCTACCAAGGATGTTTAAAGTGGTATAGATTTGGAAAACAATCAACTAACGGTTATACAAATGCATTACATATATATTCTTTTTCATAACTTTATAATCTGTGTGACTGCCACTTTTCTAGTTGTCCACTCTAAAACAGTGTTGTCGAGCATGTTGCCCCCACATAGGGGAGATGATCCAGTAGTTGTGCACCCTAACTTCGTGCTTCTAATTATCCTACGAGGAAATTTCAAATCACTCCCAATTTTTTACAGCAGCTTACTTGGCAAGGCTTTTGCTTATAACTAAGGTTTCAAGGCCACATCATCAAATATGATGCCACATTAGCATGCTTTTTGTCAAGGTGTCCAAAAAGGCCCAAAAAAAAAGTGAGACCAATACTTGTGCATTCACAACATGTTTTATTGAGCGCTGATGTGGAATCACATGATTGGTTGCTTTTTAGATCAAAAGAATACATTTTGTTTAATTATGAGTAGTCATCATCAACACTAACAACTTTAAAGTCACAACTATTGGTCCGATATTGATAAAAATATTAAGCATTTTATAAACAACTACTATCACAACTATTGAAACTTGCTTAGATACTCGGTCCTCTCCCCTAACCAAGTGGCAGAGATAGATATCAGCTTTGAGCGTCCCAAGTACAATTATAAATTCATTAAGCTTTCCAGCATTTAAATAAACGTTGCTATAATTACTAAAACGTGGAGCTGAGAGGAGCCGGAGGTTGAGATGTTTCCTTAATTGAAATGAGGGCACTGCTAATCTAAAACCATCGACCTATACTATTTAATTAAATCTCTTTTTGTATTTTGTACAGGAAAGGTGGGTGCAAGAAACCCTCATGCCATACATTCCAGCCGAGCTTTTGCTTGGCTGCAACATGTCGTGTTTTCTTTTAATCTCTTAATTTTTTTAAGCCGTTTTATTTTTCTCCCTCTCATCTTTTATTTTTGAAAATGGTGCTAGAAAGGAATATGAAACAAGGGAAGCATTGGAGCTAAATCCCTTTTGCAGTGCATTCCAGAACCCCATCCATTATCACGCTTTCTTATTTTTAATTTGTATTGTTGTTAAATAGAATGGAAATGCCAGAGAGAAGGCATTTATGGTTCTTGTAAGAATCTCCGCTACATGAATCTGCACAGCAAACAATGCAGCTGCTAGATAGACTCCAATCCTCCAATCATAGGCTGTGACTAGGATGATAGTCCCTAAGGGCTCCAAAAACATGAGTCAAATCCCTCTTTCATGCTCACGCCCCCTTCTTGACTCTGTATGGCCTGCACTAGCATACACTTCCAGCAGTATCTTTCAGCATTCTACTTGAACTTTTGGAATGGCCCATTTACAGAGGTAGAAGGCTTTAAACACAATATTATTCTAGTGGAGGGTGCACAAAGGTGAAAATTATCTTATATTTCTCCTTTTAACCAATGATTAAATACTCATCCCATTTTGCTTGATGATCTCCAGGTAGGATATACAACCATTTTATTCACAAGTAAGAGCTTCAGCCAAGTAAATATTAGCTATCGTAAGAGTGCAGAACATAGGGCAAAATAACACAGAAATCTCCAAGTTTTAATTAAGCAATAAAAACATGGAGAATCACCCACTTGATAACAAAATATAGGACTCTTAAAAACTGGGAAATAAAGTAATAAATACATACAACTACATGTTTCCTTCCTTCCTTCCACATGTTCACACACAGAATGACCCCTCTCAGGTTTTTTTGGCACCCATAAACAATTTTTAATAAAACAACAAATTTCTACATTTAGAAATTGCTACAGCCATAAGGGTGGACAGTCGTGTAATATTTTCTCACGTACAGAACTATGATTTTAATTTTATTTACATTAGCATTAATAAGTGTTTCTTCTTAGAACTCAAGGTTATTTTTTTGCAGGTGAAAGAGAGCTTCCATCTACTACCAGCTTACCTATTATTCCAACAGTCAGAGGTGGAGAAGGCTCTATACCTGCAAATTTTGACCCAACAACCAAAAGGAAAAGAAGCTCTCCACCCTTCCATAAATGGGTCATCAAGCCATGAAGACTCTCGCCATTTCCCCTGAGCCAGGAGGATCAACAAAACCCCACATAAAATGGCTATGGAAACACACATGACCAGATACTCTACATACACATAATTTATAAACCAAGGCTTGTCCATATATGAACAGTTCTCACTTTGAAAAATAGTATCAAATAAAATCAAGTAGGGTATTACCCAACACCAGCAACGAGAAATGCCAAAACACACTTTCTTACAGGGTACTAAACATAATGAAGAAAGATAAACCACAAGTAACCAGCATTTTAGGCAAGGATAAGACCATAAGTAACAAGCATTTTCAGCAAGGATAAGCCTACCTCTCAAGCACAATCCTCTGTGGAATGAGTCATCAACTCCCCAAAAGGAACCCTTCCCCCACTGACCAGCCTCCCCAAAAACATCCCAAAATCTCTCTTTAATCTTATCTTATTGTACCCTAAACTTAGACACGTGGAATGGGTATCTAAAAGTGCTCTAATCATCTTCATTTTCTTTTCTTTTAAAAAAAAAAAAAAAAAAAAAACTCACAAATTATAACTCCCACAAGGAAATACATCCATTTAAGGAAACATTCTACTTCACAATGTGAAGCGGGACAATTGGGGTTTTGATGATCCTCCTGTTTTTCCATTAGACATTTATTTACCTGCAAACTTTTGCCACTATCAGTACCTCATGATATGAATCATTGAGATGAAATATGCATAAATACATTAAAGCAACTTAGAACAATAACCAAATTTGCATACCTCAAATAAGCCTTAGCGTGCACCTCTAGATTGATCGCAGCCTGATCTTAATGTTTAAAATTGAAACCTTTACCTCTCCATGTTAGTCATTTGCAAAACCCTATTTCTGATTATTTAAAAATTAAAAAATATTTTTATACCCCAAATGATCACATTCAAACGTAGTAGAGGTATTCGAGTTAATATTCTTCTTTGACAAATTGCACTTTTATTTCTAGGAATGAGCTTCACTAGTATCCAAGGTCTTCAACGGAATCGACTCATTTAGATCAACATACTGATATCACTTCCTATTTTAAATTCCTCATTTATAATATTATAATTATGTACACCAATTCAATTTACATATCCATTCTTCTCCCTTTTTTCAAGTTAAATGACAACAACTAGTAATTATATTTATACATAATTCCTAAGAATACATCAAGTTATTTTCTAGGCAACAATATAATAAGTTAAAGAAGTGTTTACTATGATAACATAGGGATATTTTAAATAAGGTTAAGCCTTGTGTGGTAAGGATTATAATAATTTTTAAAGTCCATCTTTACAACCATAACAAAAAGAGTAGGGATATGTTTCCAATTTGAACTCCACTATAGGAATGGGTGACCCAGAATATGTATAATGGTTATCTTAGGTCAATGTACTTTCTATGCAACATTAATCACTTGCTAATGGTACTATGAAATGAAATAACATTATATAATGTGCATCTAAATCCATGAAATAAAATTACTAGGTTCATTCATAGGACTAATTATCTTTTCTATTACTATGCATGTGAAGGACACAAGAGGTAAGTTTGTGATATTGAATCTCATTACTAAACTTAAAGTCATTACCCTCGTGCTAATACAATAGTTAGGTATTGGATCATCATACATCGCACGGTCAATCATTAGGTCAAGAAAGTCTAGTTTATCAATTTTAACATAATTATAGACAAAGAAATCTTGTAACTATGGTACGAAAAATAGGGCCTTACAAAAACAACATACACGATGAACTTGAATAGTATGAAACCTAAAGTAACCACCTAAAAATTAATTTAAACAATTGCTTTAGTATTCAAGACACCCAAATAATTGTTTGTCAAGAATGAAGCAATGTGAGAGAACATAAAATGTTATCTATTAACTCTAACACCACTACTTTATCATTCACACTATTCAAGAAGATTTAGACATAGTACCAGTGCAAATGCATGGTATTAATAGGTTATTTAAGTGTACCATCCATTTATGTTAACGTATATGCTCTGGATCTGTAACTTTCATTAATTATATAAGGTCCTAACCAATTAGGGCTGAATTTTCCTTTTTCAATTGGGGTGGCATTGACATTAAACATTGATTTTAAAATAACACCAAATCACCTTTAGTTAATTCTCGAGGAAAAACATGATCATTATAACTACATTGCAATTTTCTAGAATAAGCTTGGAGATGCTCAAGAGTGTTAATGTAATGTTCATTAAGCATTTCTAGCTGATGCAATCATTGTTCTTTAAAAGTATTTTCATCAATAAGTCCTTGAAGAGTGATTCTTAATGAAGGAATCTCTAACTCCAAGGGCATTATTGCCTCAGTACCATAGACAAGGTTATAAGGAGTATTCCTAGTGGATTTTCATATACTAGTACGATAGGCCCATAACGCATATGTCAACTATGTGTCCCAGTCCTTATTATGTTTATTTACTATTTTTCATAGTATTTGCTCAAGCATTCTATTAGTTAATTCAACTTGACCATTAGATTGTGGGTAGTAGGGTGTTGAGAAATGTTGTTGAATGTTAAACGTTTCTAAGAAATTTTTCACATCATTATTCTTAAATGGTGTCCCATTATCTGAAACCAATGTGGAATGAAGTCCAAAGTGAGCACTAATAATTTCCATTATGAAACAACATATTACCTCGACAATTGTTGAACGGAGGGGAATAGCTTCTACCCATTTTATGAAATAATATGTTGTGGTAATTATAAAGGTATGTCTAGTGGAAGGAGGTGAATTTTTTCCAATTCGATCCAGTCCCCATACTGAGAATGGCCAAATAGGGACTTGGGTACGAAGCTCAATAGCAAGAATGTGGATCAAATTTCTATGTTCTTGACACTTGTGACATTTCTTAACGTATTCAAAGCAATATTTTTCCATGTCTCCAATAATATCCTATACGGACGAGTTTTTGAACTAATTATCTTCCTCCAAAATGAACTCCACAAGTACCTATGTGAGCTTCTTCAAGTGCTATTGGATTTCGGATTGTTTAAGGCATGTAAGTAAAAGACCATCAAAGGATCTTTGGGATAAGACATTGATAAGGGTTATATAGATGCAAGTTTGTGAAGGTGATCTCGAGTGTTCTTAGTTGTTGGCTCAAGAAACCTGTACCTTCTTTTAAATAATTAAATATCGGTGTGTACCATTCACTAGAGCTTTCCATAGTTGTTGATAATACCTCTTTGGCTTTAGATTCTATTGATGGTTTCATAACTGTATGGATAATAAATGTGAAATATTTTGAAGGATCTTAAGGGGATATAAGAGAAGCCACACTTGCCATTACATCCGCATGTTGATTAAATATTTTCCTGGGATGTTATCAATGGTAAAGGATTCAAAATTCTCTAACAAAGTCATTGTGAGATCCTTGTATTTTGATAAATTTTCATGCTTTGCTTGATATTTTCTATTTATTTGCTTAATGACTAATTATGATCTCTGAATATCTTAATGTCTCGGGCTCCCAAAGTTAAAGCGGTATGTAATTCAGTGATTAACACTTCATACTCTGCTATATTGTTTGTACATAGGAATTTTAAGTGATAGGAAAAGGGAATAGGATTTCTTGCAGGTGAGACTATTATAACCCCCGCATTGGAGCCTATTCTACACTTAGAGCTGTCAAAATATAATTCCCATGTTTCTTCATCTTTCTGGATAGTCAACACATTCTCATCAAGGAATGCTTCCATATTAGGTAACGCTAAGGGAGAAGCGGCATCAACTAATTGGTCAGTCAAGGCTTGTCCTTTAATTCCTTTTATGAGACAAACTTAAGGTCAAACTCAGTTAACAACATAACCCATTTATCTAAGCATCCTAATAAATCTGTTTTAGCGAAAAGATGTTTTAAAGGATCAAATTTCATCATCACATATATTTCAACATTCAACAAGTAATGTCATTTACTAGTACCGAATACAAGATCCAAACATTTTTTTTCTATTATTGTGTATCATGTTCCATAGACAATCAAGGTTCGGCTAATGTAATAAATAGGATGTTGTTTACCACTATCATCTTGTTGATTCAACAATGTTGCGAGAGCATGGGCCGATGTTGTTGTATACATGATGAACAAGTTGTCTTGCATAGCAGGTTGTAAAATGAGTGGAGTAGTGAGATAATCTTTCAAACTTTCAAAAGCCTATTTAGAATCCTCATTCCAATTAAATTGCACATCTTTCTTAAGAAGATGTGTAAATGGTAACGTTTGGTCTGCTAGGGATGCTACAAAATGACAGATACCTTGAATTCTTCCTTATAAAGTACGCAATTGAGAAATATTTTGAGGAGGTGGCATGTTAACTATAGCATCAATTTTCTTTGTGTCCACCTCAATGTCTCTGTGAGATACGATAAATCCTAAAAAAAATCCACTATCTACACCAAAGACACTTTTTTTGGATTTAATCTCATGTTATATTTTTGCATCCATTCAAAGATATTTCAAAGGATATTAACATTGTCTTTTCAATTTAAATATTTATCAAGAATATAATCAACATAATCCTCCAAAATATTATGTATGTAATCATGAAATATCAATTTCATAGCTTGTTGATGTGTTGCACCCACGTTATTCAATCCAAAAGGCATGACTACCCAACAAAATAATCCCCAAATTGTAGTAAATGTTGTTTTGTATTGATCTTGAGGGTTGATAAAGATTTGATTATATCCAAAAAATCCATCCATGAATGACAACAAAGCAAGTCCTACAATTGAATCCACTATCAAGTCAATATTAGGAAGGGGAAAATCATCTTTTAAAGATGTTTTATTTAAATCATGAAAGTCCATACACATCCTAATATGATTATCAGGTTTTGTGATTGCAACAATGTTCAAGATCTGAGGAGAATAATCTATAGCTCATATAAAACCAACTTCGGGGAGTTTTTTAAAATTTCCCTTAACTAGTAAGGCTATCTTAGGATTCATCTTTTGTATCTTTTGTCTAATTGGTTTAGCATTTTTTACAAGAACTATATTTTGTGTTACTATCTTAGCATCAATTTCTGGCATATCCGAATAAGTCCAAGCAAACATTTCGGGAAATTAATGAAGTAAAGTTGCATGGTCCTCTTGTTTATCTTCATCAAGGCACTTTCCTATCTTAATCACTTTTTCCTCATTGTTGATATCCAATAGTATGTCAATTGTATCTCCTAAAGGAAGTTCACCTTGTTTGGAGAATTCAGGGTTGTATTCTTCATTTTCCTTATCAATCTCATTACTTTCCTTTTCTTTGTCTCCTTTATTAGTACTAATCACAACACATGTAACCCATTTCTTTTTAGAAGGAGTAAATGGCTTGTCATAAACTCCTAATATTTCTTTCAAGGCTTCATTATTGTCAAAGTATTCCAATGAGTCTTCACAAGTTGTATCAAGTAATTTAGGATGCTTCAAGGTGAGAGTTATTTTATGTTTACACATAATGGTGTTGATTTTCAACGATGGTCTTTTGTTTGCTTGCATTATCTTAGAAGGACAATACCCCAAACCACTTTTTGTCTCCTATGTGTTAGGTTCTAGACATGAACACAGATGCCTTGTTCTTTCTTTCCACATCCTTTTCCACTATAGACAAGTTGTTTCATAAGCTCATAACCTCTCCCATGTTGGACCATAGTTGTCGTTGCACCAAAAGATCGACCTATGAATGCCTGATACAACTACTAGAATTAACAGATCCACGAGAGGTGGTTAGTCCATGTCATGAATCCCGAGGGGAGCGCTGACCATCTGCCAAAAAACTCCCTCTGAGTGTTACTCGAGGGAATCCAAACCTGACACTTTTGGCTATGATACCACTTGTTGGCCCATAGTTGTCGTTGCAGCAAAAGATCGACCTATTAATTCCCGATACAAAGTTACCAGAGTTAACAGATCCACGGGAGGCGGTTATTCCATGTTACAAATCTTGAGGGGAGCGTTGACCATCTGACAACATCCCATAAAGTCTTCCCATTTCTTTTGGGTTTGGTGGTTGTTGATAATCTATCTCATCAAACTTTTATGTATAGCTTGTGTCTTCTTCTAGAGTAGATGAGGTAGATGCTTGTGATTTTTCTTCTGAATTCTATGTTGACATTACCATCGGTTGCTTTTGTTTCTCGGTTTATTTTGTTGTAATTTTGTATTCTCCCATAAATTTTGGTGTGAACTTTAAGGAACCCCAATCATATTCCAATAACTGCAACACTTTTTCCATCTATTGTTTCTCTTTTTTCATAGGCTCTATGTTCAAAGTTGGAATTAATGTGCTTAGGGGATTTGTCATTCCTTTTTCAACTTGTAAGAAACTTCCAGGCTCAGGGTCTATTTCAACTTGGTATAACTTATTGTTATATACATACTTCATGATACGATGAAGATTCAAAGGCACTGCATGCATCTCATGAATTGAAGGTCTTCCTAAAAGAGGATTGTATGAAAGGTCATGAGGCATAACATGAATAGGAATTTGTAAGGTAGCCTTTCCAATTGTAATAGGTAAAGTAATCACTCAAAGTGTTTGCTTTCCTACATTGTAAAATTCTCAAATGGATAAGGAATCAAGTTCAATTCTTGATTTATCTACTCCAATTCTATCCAAAAGATTCAAACTACGCACTTTAAGAGAAGAGCCATTATCAACAAGGATCATTTTTATTCCTATCTTATTGAATCTAGCTATTATCATGAAGGCATCATTTTTCTTTCTCATCTCCAAAGGAGGTATCTCATATTGGTGAAAATTAATTTCTACGTTAACCACGTTCATTCCTTGAATTAAATCAGGTATACCACTTGCATTTGTATTAGAGGGAATCACAACTTGTTGTAGTGTTGTTTGAAGCATAGTATGATAGTTAGGCAAATTTTTAATTTTTAAGATGGGATTAGGAAAAGTTAAGGTTGTTGGAATTGTTTTTCTTGGTTGCAGATTGTTTCGAGTGTTATATGTATGAGAAATGGAATTATAACTTGATTGTTGCAAAAAAAAATTCTTAGGTGCTTCAAGGGTGAAAATAGGTGTATTTTTAGTTTGAGGTTTGTGTGAAGGTGGATAAAGGATAAGTTGGGGTCAAGAATCATGTTAACTTCTCTTGGTTTCAGTTTTTTGTAACAAGCTTTAGTGGATGAACCTTGTGCGATGAAATACTCAATGGCTTCATCTAACATGTCAAATTCATCACTACTAAAAGGCTTGAAGGTTAGGTTAACATGCAAAAAGAGATTTTACATATTCAAATAACTATGCTTTCTCCAAGTGGTTCATCGGTTTATAGGTGATTTTGGTTTTTGTTTTCTAATGAATGCCAAATGTAATCTAATCTAATTGAACTATGAACTAATGTTGAAAATGAAAAGTGTGGTAATATAATTCTATCCACAATTGAAATGAATGTAAACTAAGACAGATCTAATGAAATGAATGTAACATAAAATTTGCAAACTAAAATAGATAACTAACAACAGCAAAAAGAAACACAAAAATAGATAATTTAAAGTTGGAAAATGCAGTTTAAAATTTGAAACGGGACTAAATTTCCCAAAGGGGCATATGAGTTCCAATCAAGGTTTTTCAGGGTTTGAATGTTGAATAAAAATCACCATAGAATACCCATAAATCAGGAAAAATCACATGTATTGGGACTAAATCACCCAGAGGGGCATATGAGTCCCAATTTAGGGTTTTTGCACAAATTTTAGAAAATTTTGAGTGATTGTTATACTTTTTGTTTTGGATGATGTCTAGGATAAGTGCAATTATAGTTTTCAGATGAAATTCAATGATGCAAGATCCAACAAGGAATTAAAGGCCTCTTACATGTCCTTTGCCTTGAGCCAAGTGGCATTTGCTCCATTCCTCTCTCCCTCCAACTTGTTATTTCAAAAAAATCAAATTCCACTTAACCATATTTATGTGCACATTCATCAAAATGTGCTCATTCCTCCTCCAATCACATGTGGACAAGTAGCCTCTTCCTATTGGTTGGTATTTTGTCCCACATTCATCAATTTTGCCTCTTTCTCCATCATTATCTTCTATAAATAGAGAATTTCTCTATTGATTTTGGATCCATCAACTAAGAGCACAATCATTATAGGCATTTAGTATTTGAGTTCATAGCATTTCATATTTTAAAATCAATTTAGCTAGGTTATTGGCAAATTTCATCAAGGAAGCACAATCATCACCAAAGATCATCACTTTATATCAAGAAAATTTTAAAAGGGTCATTTACCTTATGTTTGATAACACACATAGGTACGATGCATCAAGGTATAGACAACCAGGATGACGTTGTATCTAGTGAGATGGATGTTGACTCGAAAAATAATGATCGTTGCCCCATTCCTTTCTCTCTAAATATTTTTATTTAGACATCATCGAGAGGTCATTGGAATGAGTGCAATAAGATAAATCAAAAAGAACAAATCAAGTAAACAAAATGTAAGTTAATGTTCTTCATACCGTTAGCCAAGACTAAACTACCGTGATGCTTGATGTTGATGTCCATTGTAGGAGGGATGCATCCTAGGACATGTTGTTATCAGATGATTTTGGGATTGACTAGATGGTAAGTTATTGATACTCTGAGTTCACTAACTTGCTTACTTACTGACCTAGACTTGAGACTTTGACGATTGGGTTTTCACTTTTGAACCTGCTAGACTTGCTTCTGAGTGATTTGCCAAAGGGTGAAGGTGATGATTGATTTATTATGGATGAGATTATTACGGGTGAAATCAAAATGGGACAGATGCATTTTTTTAAATATTCGGATGTTTGTGGTACTTTTGAATGTTTTGAGGTTGTTTTTAGTATTTTCACAATATTTTATAGATGTTTTCCTTTTCAAATTTTCCATTTTTTTTGGTTTTTTTATGAGATTTTATGACTGTTTTTGGATTTTGTGTCTCGGGGGCCGATCAAATATTAGCCTTGCCTACGTTTAAGCTCAGAGACAACGTAATTTGGATTTCGTGTTTTGACTTTTTCTGAATTTTTTGACATGTTTTTGGATTTTGATATGTTTTAGATATTTTTGGTATTTTTGAATGATTTTGACGATTTGGATATGGATATGTGATGATATCAGCGCTCTATTTTGGGATTTTATTGAAAACCAAGCTAGGTTTGATTGATCTGATTGATGGATTGATGATGATAACATTTTTGAGGATACACAACAATGCAAGGATAGTGTTAAGCAACACAAGGATTGGGAAGCGTATCCTAGATGATGATGGATTGGTTGGATTTGATTGATCAAGATTTTGAAGCTTGATTTGGAAAAAAATTGTTTTGAATGATTTGATGTGACATTGAAGTTTAAACTAGGTGCTACTGATATTGATTGTTTGGATTCATGTTCGATGAAAGATAAAGCTTTGATAAGGAATATCTTCTTGTCAAAATATGCCATGGGCTAGTGATTTATATATTTTTTTGCTCACAAATACTTTGACCAATTTGATTTCACGTTTGCCAATGTTCGGATCACCACATAAGTTGGAGGATATAGATCAAGATTTATTCTTGAAGCAAGATGTAAATATTTTTCCCCGGTGTCTAGCAATGTATGAAATTTCATGGGTGGATTCTTGGGTAGGTGGATGGATGGATGGATATGGTAAGCATGCAAAGGATGCAAAGGATTATCTTGTGACCTGATAAGGTGTTCGAACAGAGGATGCTCATTTGGATAATGCTTCAAGGCTTAGATAACATTGGGTACGATACGATCAATGAAAATGACCTATGTCAAGATGTTTACCATAAGCAACTGTAAAGTGTACACCAAACTTTGCAAATGAATGAAAATGGATTGGATAAATGGTTCATGGATGAATGGATTTATTATGGATGGAATGTTGGATTTATTATGGATGTGATAAGATTCTTTCTCTGAAGTGGCACATGTAGATGGTCAATTCTACATATGACGCATGTTTGCCAGGTTTTCATCATGGTACCTATCCAAAGCACCACTGAAGTGGTTTTCACTAGAGGGTAATTTTTCTCTTTACTTTTTTCAATCCTTTTTCTGATTTTTTTGGATTTTTATATTTTTTGATTTTTTGTTGAAATATTTTAAGCTCATGCTGAACCACCTAGTGGTGTCAATGTAGATTCTTCTTTCATAATGTTCCATTGATATCCTACTTGTAGAATCTTCTTTGCCAAGATACATGCACTTGAATGCAACTTTTGAGATTCCTAATCTACTTTGTTGATATTGGAGTTAACTTTTTCTTTATGTGCACATCGCAATAGAATGCCTTCTAAATCCTTATGATGAAGGGTTGTTGCCAATACATGGTCAATGTGAGAATTGGATATCATGCATGGAGGAATGGATGGTGGAGTGTGTTTAGGAATATGAGACAGATTGGTTGATAATTTGGAACCTTTGACTCTCCAAACTTGGAAATATGAGCAATAATGGGTGGATACGGAAGTGTGCATAGAATTATGACCAACTACTTGATATACTTTGTACATTGCTTGAGAATCTTGCTTTTTCCTTTGTGGACATCTTTGATGAATACTTTTCCCTTTTTTAATTTTTCTCCATAGTTTCTTTGACTAATGGAGTTTGATAGGAATAATCATTCTTTGGTATCCACTTGTATTTTATTTTTACTTCACGCTTCATTACTTCTTTTTCTTTGATGACATTTTTTATGCTTTTATTCAAAGCTTTCTTTTGATGTTGGTCCCAATTCATGGATGGGGTGATGGGTGGATGAAGATCCGTGACATGGCTAGTTGTATTACTGGCATCGATTTCATCATAAATTTTTGTCTTGCTTTTTTGTGGAATTACCGAAAAAGGGAAAAATCACCGAAAAGGGGAAAACCCCAACTTTGTATAACCCTCATCCAGAAGCTTTTAAAAAGCAGGTTATAAAGGGTTTGTAATAGAGTTACAGTAGCATGAGAAAATGTGATTATTCGCGATATTGTAATAGGGTTTTACACTGGTTAATGAAATCATTGGATGGCTGCGGTTTGGTGGATGTAGCCCACATTGGGTTAACCACGTTAAATTCTCTGTGTTATTTTTCTATGTGTTTTATTTCTGGTTTATTTGATAAAATCTGCATTTAGCTTTTAGATATCTGCCTTTGAAAACCTAACAAGCATCTCATAGGTAGACGAAGAGGTATGTGCTATATGGATATGATCATCATTTGCAACATCATGTATAGATAGGAGAGTTCCCATTAGATCATTGTAGTATTGTGGAGATAAACAAATTAATCTTGGTTAATGTTGGAAGTGCTTTTGACATTATTTGGATCAAGTTCTTGACATGGGTCAATTTCATAGGATGGATTTATTATAAAGGGTTCTTGGACATCGTGATTAGGCATGGGAAGTGGCTCAATATCCTCTTGATCTTTGAGTGGACTTGGATCAAATGTTGAGTTGAAGATTTCTTCAATATCTGCAATCATGAGGTCAAAGGATGTCAACATGTCTTGGAATGGACCATTGCTAGACTTTGGTGAAATATGTTGATCATGCTTTGGGGTAAAATCTTGAGATATGTCCTCTAACTCATTAGGTGAAGTAGAGACACTTTCAACATGATCATTGGTGGAAGGATCACCAATTATAGGATCAAATAATGTTAACACTCCTTTGAATAGATCATAGTTGGATATTGTTGAGGCGTATTTATCATGATAAAAAAGTGACTCTTGATGTATGTTGAGCTGATATTCGGATGAGGTAGAAACATGTATGGATTCAGTGGGATAATGTTGTTTTTTTTCAGACTCATGCATTGATTATTTGGTTGATAGATTTGTAGGTTTGGACTTTGATTTAAATCTACCATATGGAAAGGTGTTCCAAAATTTAGATTGGGAATACTCACATTTGTTGTACCATTGAGGTTTGTAAGAGATAATGATGTCATGTATGGATTGCATAAATGTGAGTTTTGATAATCAATCAACATTGTAAGGCTTTAACAATTTGGTTGATTTAGACCACTCATGATGTATGAATCAAGTTTATATTCCATGATTTTCTTGTTTTTTGACCTTGTTTCAAAATTGAACCTCTAAGGTGTTTAGGACTAATGATGAGATGAAAGATGAAAGGGTGAGTGATATGGGTGTTTGAACTTTTAGGAACTTTGGAGGAATACTAGACTTTAGGATTTTAGATTTTGATTTGGATTGAGTTTGATTTGGATAATGGACTTATAAATCCCAAGATGTTGGATGTTATCTTGGGGTAAACTTGTCCACAAAAGTGATAATTCAACTAAATGTGTGAGGAAGGATTCATCCACATACATTTAGCCAAACAAAGTGATTTTGATTTTGATTAAAGGATTTACCAAAAGTCTAATATGAATGATTTTTTCCAAGGTTCCAAAAATTGTTTATGAAATGGGATTTGATTGATGTTTTGGGATGGGTGAAGTGTTTGATTTGATCCTAGATGAACCTAAGATGACTTTGTTTACATGACCAAGGTAGTGAAGAACATGCTTTTCCCTAAGATTATTTCAAACCAAAAGACAATTTTTTTTCTTGGAAGACCATAAGACAAAAGATAAACAAGCACATGTATGGGGTTCAATTGATTTTATCTTGATTAATGAATTAATTTTTACCACATCCACACTTTCTTGCTTAGTTTTTCAAACTAAACGTCTATGTCTCAATTTATTTTCATCCCACAAAGTTCATTATGTGGAAGTCAAGAGAATCAAGGTAATAGTTACTTATGTTGACTTTAATAAGAGCGGATTGTGATGTGAATTTACATGCTTAGAAGCCTCTAAGGATAGAATCCGTAGGGAAAGCAAGAGCACTTGGATTTGTCAAAGGTATTTTCTCCTCCTAAAGGGTTTGAAATTTTATGATCATGGTTGAATGTTTGTTTTCAAGTATTTTAGTTCAATCAAAGTGTTTTGATTCTAAATTGATGCACATTCCTAGGATAAAATGAGACAATATTTGTTGAGTTCCCACTTGGATAAATCTGGCTAGGCCTACTCTTAGTGGATGATTAGATGTTTGACCACACTGGCTCCCCTCCATGACACACACTTCTCAGGTCAGCCAAGCATCAGTACCCATGAAACTCCCATGGCATAATTCTCATCTCTACCAAGAGCCGTAAAAGTGTGGGATGACTTTAGAACGATCGTACATCAACAAATAGATTTAGGGATTTGGGCCTTCTAAACAAAGGGTTTTAATATGGGAATTTCGTTCGTGGGGGATCATCCATATGACAAGAGACCATTGATTCCCTTCTTGTCAGAACAATCCTTGTGATACTTGAACTTTCCTCAAGTACCCGCACTTATATACCAATTGGAAGTCACTTGGCTTTAGTGTGTTACCAGTTGGGTTGTTCCCTTGGGTGAGTACTTTTTCCCACAAAGGCAAGCCCTCTAAGGATAAAAAAAAGTGAGCAAGTACATCCGTAGTTTGATCGATCTTTGTTGAGAAACAAAGAGAGAACACACATGATTTACTCCACTCACACTTGCAAGATTTTGTTCAATTTTAAGAGCCCAAATTGAAATATGGAGGCAATCTTTTATACAACTTCATATCTCAAAAAAGGCTTTTGATTCTCAAGATTTTCGTGAGGCGTGAGAGAAGTGCATACATCTTTTTAAAGAATATTAACGTGTGGAAGAGATTATAAGACAAAGAGTCCAGATGTTCATTTTAAACCATAAATAAATTATATGAATTATTTTTAAGAACCAGCTTTGAAGTGTGAGATTTGTTTGTTCATTTATTAAGTCCAAAACAAAATCTAGTAAGTTTTCCTATGGTTCTTTTAAATCCATTTTTTTTGTTCTTTTTAAGCCCAAACGGAATTTATTGAGTCCTAAAAAGCAAGAAGATAACAAAATCCTTAGAAAAGGGATTGTAATTTCTCCCTAAATTGTTTGAAAACACTTGATACAATGAGATGATGATGCCATAAAGAACTCTTGGTCTTTGTCTCCTTCCTTCAGTTTTGATCAAGTCAACCTACAAAAATTAGTTAAGACTATAGAAACAAAGGCCAAAAACCAATTAGAAGTCAAAAACAACCAAAGTGAAAAAAGCGCATGTTGAAAATAATTTGAAATCTGTCTTTTACCCAACTCCAGCGACACAATCCACAATTGCGGTGCAATTCAAGAAATTTAGTGGTGTTATATAGTATTGTTAGGATTGATAGCGGTGCTTTGCACAAAAACAATGAGTGTGATTGCGATGCTATTTGAACCAATGACGGATTTTGGGATTTGGATGTCTAGCGTCGTAGTTTAAAATTCAAAATTTATGGGCAGGAAGACTTCAGTGACGCAGTTTGGAGTTTGTCGCGTCACTATAGTGCGTTGTTGGATTGATAGCGGCAGAGTTTCCTGTAGACACAACTTAACAAAAAATAATGATTTTTTTGAAAAAACATGTTAGTTTTCTCTAGATTAGCCCTCCCTCTAGCGCCAAAATGTGAATGGTGAATCTATACCTACACAAACACAAAAGAACAAACATATAATTAACTCATTATGCAAGTTAGATCAACATTCCCCATGAAAACAAGAAATGAAATGAAGAATACAATAACAAAGCTATCAAATCCTATTCTAATGAGAAAACTCTCAATCCCATGGGGAAATTGGTGTCATTTTGATGTGGAAAATGGCCCTTTCCCAATTCTTTGATATAAAGTGATAATCTTTGGTGATGATTGTGCTTCCTTGATGAAATTTTCCAATGACTTAGCTAAATTGATTGCAAAATATGAAATGCTATGAACTCAAATATTAAATGCCTATAGTGATTATGCTTTTAGTTGATGGATCCAAAATCAATAGAGGAACTCTTTATTTATAGAAGAGAATGATGGAGAAAGAGGCAAAATGGATGAATGTGGGACAAAAGACCAACCGATAGGAAGAGGCCACTTGTCCACATGTGATTGGAGGAGGAATGAGCACATCTTAATGAATGTGCACATAAATATGGTTAGGTGGAATTTGAAATTTGTGAAATGACAAGTTGGAGGGAGAGAGAATGGAGTAAATGCCACTTGGCTCAAGGCAAAGGACATGTAAGAGGCCTTTAATTCCTTGTTGGATGTACTCATCCTTTTTGGAGGGATTTTTGAATTTTGAAGAATATTCCCTCATTGATGCCAAGTTGAGAGAAAATAGAAGAATTAATAAATCAAATAAAATGATTTATTTGTGCAAGTTGCAAAATATAGAGGATTTCATGGATTAGGATTAGGATTAATCAGGATTTGATTAATTTAAGAGGAGATTAGCTGATGTGACAATTTGATTTAGATTTTTGGATTAATTTAAATCAAAGTTGAGAGGAATATGAATTTAGACTTAATTAAATAAAGTTTAATTTATTTAATTAAAGGGAATGATCTTAGTTTTAAATCAAATAAAGATAATTTTATTTAATTTAAATGAGATGACTTTAGAGGTTAATTAAATAAATTGAATTATTTAATTAAAATGGGGACTATCAGATTAACTAAACAAAATGATTCATTTAATTAATAGAAGATGGTGACTTAATCAGATAAATTTGATTTATTTAATTAAGATACAAAATAGGATGAATTTAATTAAATAAAGATTATTTAATTAAATGACTAGCAAAGAAGATGATTCAATTTGAACTGGTGTTAGTAAGATCAGGATCAAGTGTATAGGATCAATCTGTATATTTTTCATGTCTACAAATAACAATCACCATAGAATACCCATAAATCAGGCAAAATCGCCTGTATTGGGACTAAATCACCCAGAGGGGCATATGAGTCCCAGTTTAGGGTTTTTGCACAAATTTTAGAAAATTTTGAGTGATTGTTATACTTTTTGTTTTGGATGATGTCTAGGCTAAGTGCAATTATAGTTTTCAAATGGAACTCAATTATGCTAGATGCAAAAATGCAACCTATATGCACTTTCACTAATGTAATATTTTGAAACCCTAGATGCAAATTAACTAATGCAAAACCTAATGCAAAGTTAATGCAAGCTAGATCTAGGACTATGATGCACATCGAATTAGAAATGATGTGCTCTAAATGCAAGTTCACAAAAATGACACAATAGAAATAAGGTTTGCTCTACCTTTTAGGAGATGGAACACAAGGGTAGTGTTCCCCCTATTTCACCTAGTTTCACTCAAGGAAACCCTAGAGACCTTAATCCAAGTATGGAAAGGGGAAAGAGGTCTACAATAGGGATGTCCTAGGGTGTGATAAAGGACTAAAAATGGGTTCACCACCAAGCTAGGGCTTGGAAAGACAAGTAACATGTAAGACCTAACTATGAAAGTTAATGATATGTAAGACTACAATAAATGACCTAGAAATGAATACAAAACAAAATAGTAAATTGAGAAACTAGAGAGGTGCACCTAGAAACCTAAATGTGCTCGAAACAAGATTTTAAATGCTTAAAATATTGATTTTAGGGCACATTGAGACTCATACGGTAGGGTGGGCATATCAGTCTTGGTCTAAGGTTTCTTGGCTGAAATAGGAATCTAGTAGTATTGACTGAAGGTCTTCAAAAATATAAAAAATTGATTATACATGGAGTCATACACCACTTGTGGTGTATCAGTCCCATCCCACTTTTAAAAACAATCAAAGTTCAGATCTATTCTCCGATCTCTACTCTTTCTTCTCAATCTAATTTATGGATCTGAACCTGTAAAAAGACCTACAAAACAAAATATAGTGTTGATTTTCTTATGGGGGGTTTTCCTTGGTCAAACCCCTATTTCGGTAATTAAACCTTAATAGAAATAATGAATCTTGGAAGTAAATGTGAATATAAACCCTAACCTTAAGTGTATCTAAGATTAGTAAATCTAAAATGCAATGGAACCCTATTCTAATGTGCTAGAATGAGATGCATGAATGAAGCATGAAGATGAATGACTCACTTTGGGAGATGTCTAATCACCCTAATAATCCATAGTAAAACATGTACCTTCCTTAGGCTAAAAATAGAGTGATAATGGAGGATGGAATCACTTAGGAAACAAGTCATTAGGCTTGGTTCAATGGCTAGCTACATCTCCCACCTATAATCCATCATGATTCACCATAGGCAACCATAATCAACCCTTAACAATGTTATATCTTAAGTGAAAGTGAGCTTGAATACCTACAAAACATAATAATGTTGCCCCAATACTTCAAATTTTCTTGCTACTTGCTCTTGAATGCTCTTGTGAAAGAACGCTTGAGTGCTAGCAAATTCTTAGATCTTGAAATTGCTCTTCTAGATGAAAATAATGACTTAGAAACTTTTTTATATAGGAACTACACCTAATTTACCATTTATTAGATCTCAAAAGCTAACATCAACCAAAATTTGAAATTGAAAACTTGAATTTCTTGCTCAAACCCTAAAAATGGGCCACACGGGACTCATACACCCAAGGTGGCATATGAGTCCCACCCTAGTTTTTTGGGGTGGGCCAAAGATGGGTTGTTAGAAAATTTAATGCTTTTGTAGATTTTTTTGAGATTTTAGTTGAAATAAGCCTTGAGATCCGAAATAAAGGGTCTTAGGGTCCTATTAATGATGGTTTAAGGGGTATTTAATGCAAAGGTGTACTAAAATAGGTTCAAATTAAGTGTAAAATTGTACCATCTTCAAGAGCATACAATTTTATAAACTAAACCTATTAAACAATTAAATATAGTAGTTACATAGACTAATGGACCAACCCTTGATATGTATAAAAAAGGGATGAATCTAGAAAAGGAAAAATGCATGGGAAAGGGAAAAGAAAGAAGTAGAGTAGATTTTTTTGAGAAATGCAAAGTAATGATAGTGAAATAAATATATTGAAAGATTTTTTTTATATATAGATAGGATTAACTATAAATTTTGAATATTATCACCCTCATTCTAGAGTGTATGCCATGTTCTTGAAGGAACAATTTCTCAAATTTCAATTCATAAAAATTAATTGTAACCTACCCTACAAAATGGACACACTAAAGTTGTTTTTTAAGGTTTACCAAGATATTACTACTAAGCTTCAAAGACAACTATATGAATTTTACCTCCAGGACTTGGCAATCTAGTAAAATTTAGAATGGAATCTCATTCTTTATATAAGTGAAATCTAACTTAAGAACTTAACTTTTTATATCATATGGAAGGAAAAGAGGTCAGCAAATGCAAAGGTACAAAAAAAAAAAAAAAATCCATTCCCCTACAAATCCTTGGTGAAGCCAAAGATCTAAATATAGTGATAGGTGAATGGATACATCTTGTGGGAATTCCTATAGTGGTATAAGAAGGTTAAGCATGACCAAAATGTTGATCATTCTATATTTTCAATTTTGGTTATAAGAATCGGGATGGAATCCTTCACCTTCAATAAGGAAAGATGGGAAGAACTGACCTTATGACTAAATATAAAAGAACCTTATTAGGTGTATAATCATCATTAAAAATTAGTAGAACAAATAGATACACCAAATTTATTTTAGAACATGGTTTTTTTTCCTTCCACTTACGTTTCAATGGTCCTTATTTTGGTTCTCTATTCTTCACTAGAATGGTAATAAAATATTTGATGTAGTAGATGAGGATGCTATACGAGAGAGAATAGAGGAAAAAAATGGGTTTTATTTGAAGCAATGTAAGGGATATAGTAAGAAAACCATTTCATATCTAGTTTAATATACAAAAATAATTTATAGTTGCTCAAGGAAAAGCAACATATTTAGGTAGAGGGTGATGTTGAGCCCAAATATTTCCTCTATGCATCACTTATTTTTGTATTTTAAAATACATTCCTAAATAATTTTTTACCTTTGAACTAGAGACTATAATTAATATCTTAATATAATAATTATGCTTAATTAGATGTTCATGTGTTAAAATAGTTATTTTTAAGGTAATATAGCTTTTTATCTTAATTATGATGATTACCATGTTCATGAGCATTTCAAGTGCAATCAAGAGGATTTTAGTGGAGATAACTATTTCCAATAGAAATAAAGGTTCTCAAATTGCAAACATAGATTAATAATGCCTATAGTCATTACTATAGTGTAAGTATAGTCATTTACAATAGCTTACTTACAATTATGACAATATTTTTCTTGCAACCAAAACTGAATCACACCAATAATGAGGGAGAGTTCCTAAACAAATGACAATATTTTCCTCGCAACCAAGGATGAATCACACCAATAGTGAGGGAAAGTTCTTAAACAAGTGGAAAAATGACAATACTCTAATAGGGTAGATGGAGTCTACATGGAATTAAATATCTCAACCCACTCATCCTCATTATTTTAAATTAACTTATTTTCATGCACACATTGAATTTTCCTATAAAAAAATGTTCCTCTTAACTATTCAAAACATAGTTCCCTAGCTTTGTTATTATTTCTAAAATAATGTGTCCTCCTCTTGTGTGCTTAGGAGTGAGAGGGAAAATATAGTGTTTTGATTAAAGGTTAAAAATGGATTTTGAAGGGGCCTAGAACCCTTTACACAAAAAAGAAGTTGAAACGAAAGATAAAGTCAACTAAAGAATAATAGCCCAACCACAGAAAGATCACAACAAAAATTTAGCAAAAAAATAGGACCCCACCCAGCGGCATTACATATTTTTTAGAATATCTATAGCCTCCACATCACAGGCTGCATTCTTTACGCCTTCATCCCCAGTAGTAGACATATCATGAGCAGGAGCACCTGCCTGAGCTTTGGTATTGTTACAGGTTCTAACCCTAGACCCACCTAATTTCACCTCACCAATCAAAACACAACCCTTTTCAACACCCTTATCACCAAGCTTCTCCCCTTCCATCAGCTTACCATCAACATCATCATCATCATCATCATCATCATCAACATCCTTACCATTTTTAACACTATCCACAGGGGAAGTAATACCAACAGATTCAACATTAAACCCATTTTTTTTCCCCTCCCTTCCTTTGTCCAGATTAGCTTAAATCCTTTCAATGTGATTTTCTAAGGTAGGATTCTTCCTTTGAAGATTCTACTTCAACATAAGCATTTCCTTTGCCACAATCTTCGAGGAATTCATCAGATCATCAATCTAATCCTGAACAGAGGAGTCCTTCACTTTGCTCAAAACACCCCTCACTTTCACATTAGTCATATTCAATTCATGGAAAATCCATTTAAAAAGCTTATAAAAAATAATGGAACCCTCTTTGGTGGCTCCCAAAATATCAACAATATTTTCTTTACCAATATTAAAAACATCTTTACCCTCTTCATCCTCCTCATGCAAGGAGCTAACCTTATCCACATCAACAACAACCTCCTTACCCTTATCAACAACATTCAACGTTGCAGTCGACATCTTGATTTGTTGAATGGACTCCACGATCTCATCAATAACCACCATCCTCTTCATCTACATGTTCAGGTCCACCACAGGAGAGTCCACAACAACTTGCCCAACATCAGCCACAACCATCTTGTCCTTCTTCTGATCCTAATGCCCACTTGAAGAGACCACAACACCTTGTTCCTTACCATATGAAGAACCCACAACATCTTGTCTGCCAACCACTTTAAGAGGAGTATCCAACTCGAGCAGTTTATTAGTAGACCTCACCACCTTTTTCTTGATCACCTACAATGATCTCCCTATTTTTTTGAACAGGGGGAGGCAGTGACACCTCCCTAGTTGTATCCTTCATGTCCTTTCTGCTCTAACTCTGAAACATTTCAACAACAAGATCTTCACTGCAAGTGAATCTGACTCCTTTTCCAGGATAAGCTTCTATTTTTTCCTATTTTTGCAGGTCACTTCCTCCTCAGAAACAGTCTCATAACCCTTATCCTGCTTTTGTTTCACATCCTTAGGGGTGGAAAGTGGCTTAACCACCTCAAAGGCTTCGGCATAATTAGAGATAAGGAGAATCAACCCCACATGAACAACATGGTTTTTCAAATTTTTCTTATGGTCAATTATGCCAGCATCCAAAGAGGCCAAAAGGTAAAAAGGAAAAGAAATCATTTTCTTGTGATGGAAATGGTTAAGTAAGACAAAGTGATAAGTATTTACCATATAATATCGACCTTCGAGTGAAATGAACCATATTATCTCCTCTGCAATGTCTCCCCATAGGGCCTTGATAGATTTCCTCTAATATCCCCCACTCTTCGCCGCTTTAAGGTCCTGGGCTTCCTCTCCTTTGAAGAATATTTTCATGGAATTTTGTGCTTATTTCTTGTCTCTAAAGAACTTCATACCTTCCGTTGATAAAATAGTAATGTGGGCTATGAGATCTTCGTTAACATCAAACTTCGTCCCTCCAAGTTTTAGAACCTTGTTATTCCAATTTTTGGCAAACAGAGTAGTCGTCTGAGGGTTATTAACATGCAGTCTCTCAAGATAAGGCATCAACCCTCCCTTCTCAAGAATTGTCCAAACCTATGATTTCTTCTTAATTGCATCACAAGAGAAAGGCGCCGTAACATTTTTGTCTCCACCCATGGCAGCTGAACTAACAGAGTAAAAAATGTTCACAACTCTCAGAACAGTGAAGAAACTTCTCAAGAAATCAACACTTGGAATACCCGCAGTTCGTGTGAGAAAAGAGACGTGGTAGAGGTGATTAATTAACATAGTAATCCATTCCCTATGAATATCTTCCTTAGTACCATCAAGGCAAGCCGAATCTTGATTACCACTCCTCCATATCATAACCTTCCACATGATGATAAACATGCATGCCCAATGCCATACAAGATCATAACTCCCCTTATATTTGTGCATCATGATTAATAGTGACAATATCCTCTATAGGAAGAGGGTCATTCAAATCCCACTCTCGGGCCCCTCTAACCCCCAAATTATCAGCCAGACTATTTGCTTCTCTCACAATATGAGAGATATATTAATCATCAAAGGAATTAAGGATATCAATGGAATCCTTAATCAAATTTTCAATAGTCCAAGAGGAGATAGCACATTTTTTCAAATTATTAATGATATTGAGAGAATCCCCATCAAGCCACACTTTCTTAAATCCTTTCTTTTTAGGCAGTTTGAGTCCATGATAGGCAGCAACCGCTTCTGCAAAGTGGTTTGTCTGGGTTCCCAAAGGAAGCGCCACCACAAAAATGAGCCTAACATTAGAATTTCTAATCACTGCCCCACAACCAGCAGGTCTTGGATTTTCTTTAGATGCTCCATCGAAGTTCACCTTAACCCAACCATCTGGCGGAGCCTTCCAAGCAACATTCTCTTTAGAAGCTTTCCTTTTATGATCTAGGAGGGAGATATCATAGGCCAACCTCCACTTCTGAGCAAAAAACAAATCATATTGACTCAACATTATATTTTCCCATTATAAAAAGAAATCCCAACCACAAAATTTTATTTAATAGTCGTAGATATTTTATAGGCCACTGAGATAGCAGGGAGAGCAAAGTTCCTGAATATCATGTTATTATGTTCAAGCCACAATCCCCAAGCAATATGAGGCAAAGACAAAGATGACAACACCTGTAGAGTTGGGTTAGAAGTGGGGCAGATCCATTGATACCACAAGTCCTTAATCAAAGTAGGGAACACCCAACTGATATTCCAAAGATGAAGCACATGTGCCCACACACTTCTAGAAAAACTACAACCAATCAACAAATGGAGGGAATCCTCAAACTCTTCTTTACACAGATATCACCTTATACAAGGCCTCCAACTTTGGATCAACATCTTACAACCTTTTACAACATCCATCAGCAATCTAATCAGCAACAAATCTACCAAACTGCTACAAACAATCTTCCATAAGGGGTTGAGCCCATGGCTCGTCTTTAAGTAGTTTATTGCCAATCCAACTGTCCTCCCAAAATAGAATCTTTTTCCCATTACCCAATAGCCAAAAAATGCCCTTAGATAAAATTCTTCAAGCCTTGACCATACAATTCCAAAGAGCTGACCCAGAAGGGGGAGAAAATTCAGGTTTCGAAAAGTTTCTCATAGCATTAGCACCCCATAAGTACTTGATCCAAGCAATTTTTACCCATTCACTCTTAATAGAGAATAAATTCCACAATTGTTTACCCAGAAGGGCGATATTAAACTCACGAATTTTGCGGATACCAAGACCACCAGCCTTTTTATTTCTGCACACATCATTCTAGGTGACCAAGTGAATTCTTCTCCTATCCTCAACACCAGACTAGAGGAAGTTTTTTTGAACTCATTCCAATTTATCCACAAATTTCCTAGGCATAAGGAATAAAATGAGAGCATAAATAGGGAGATTCTGAAGAGTAGACTTAATCAGTTGCACTTTCACATCTTGGCTCAACACCGCTCCCTTCCAACCAGCTAATTTAGAGTTAAACTTATCAATCAGCCCCCACCATAAGGACTCAAGAACATTCGAGCATAGGGGTAGCCCCAAATAGGAGTTCAGGAGATCACCAATCTGGCACTACAAAATTCTAGCAATTTTAATCTACCTGTGAGTCGGTGTATTAAAAATATCACACTCTTAGGTAAGCTAACTTTCTACCTAGAAGCAGCTTTATACTTTTGTAAAATTAATTTAATAGCCCTATCTTCCTTGATAGAGGACTCCCCAAGCATGAGAGAGTCATCCACAAACTTTTGATGGGAAAAAATAAAATTTCTAGAAGAAGGGGACAAACCGGCCATAGCCCTAGAGTTAATAAATCTCTGAATAAGATGCCCCAAATATTCCACCATAATGATAAACAAAAAGGGAGAAATCAGATCCCCTTTCCTAAGACCCTTGGAGCATCCAAAAAAAGGATAAGGTGACCCATTGACAAGGACAGATAACCGAGGAGTAGAAATTAATTGAATCAAAAGAGCCACCATCTTCTCCCCAAAGCCAAATGACAACATAATCTTGGAAAGAAAGCCCCAATCAACTCTATCATAGGCTTTAAGTAAATAAACCTTCAAAATAAACCCGACATGCTTATTGACAGTTAAGGATTGAATATTCTCATGAACTGAGAGAATGGAGTCCAAAATTTTCCTACTCACCACAAATCCATTCTGTTGAGGATAAATGAGATGGGGCAAAAATCTTTGCAGCTTGACCGCCAACACCTTGGAGAAAATCTTATAGATCAAATTACATAAGCTAATAGAATGGAATTCATCAAAAAAGAAGCCCCTAATTTCTTTGGGACCAAGACAATAAAAGAGGAATTCAACTCATTAAGAAGAGAGCCAGTCCTAAAGAATTATTTAGTAGCTGCAACCACCTCCTTGGCAATAATTTTCCAGAAGAACTGAAAGAAGAACATGGGGAAGCCATCCAGGCTCAGCGCCTTATTCCCTTCAAAGGAGAAAACAACACTTCTAATTTCCTCAGCTGACAGAATTCCCACCCATTTCCTATTAGTATCAACATCAATGATCTAAGGGATGTCCCTAGGAATTTCATCCTGACAATTCAAATCAAGCTCCCCATCCACCACAAGCAAATTAGAGAAGTAAGAGGAGGCAACATTTTGTAAATCAGCATCATTTTCTAAAACTTGATTGTTGTAGTTTATTAACTTAATGTGATTGTTAGCCCTGTGTTTCAAAGTAGACAGGTGAAAAAAATTTGTATTCCTATCCCCACTATTAAGCCACATAATCCTCAACCTTTGCTTCCATAATTCCTCTTCCTTCGCCACAATATTATGCAATTTAGAAAGAGGAACATTTTCTTTCAAAACTAGGGCCTAATCATACCCAAAAACTTGGATAGCATGCTACACATCATTAATTTCCTTAGTCACCCCTTCCTTTTCCACAAAAATATGACCAAAGGAAGATCTATTCCATTTCCTAATATTTTCCTTCACATTGCCAAGCTTCTTAGCAATTATGAACATAGTTGAACCATCCAACTGAATGTTCCACCATTCTGAAACCAAATTACTAATATTTGGATGATAGGTCCACATCTTCTTAAATCTAAAAGGGAATTTTTTTTCCTCCCAAAAGATCTAGAGACAAAGACAAATGAAAATGATCCGACCCCAATCTAGTCAGCATAGAGAGCGAGCAAGAGTAAAACATCAACCAATCCAAGGTCACTAAAGCACGATCAAGTTTCACCTGGATGAGATAATCTCCCACTCACCTATTAGACCAAGTAAAGGAAGCACCCTTGAGATCCAAGTCAAGAAGAGCATGATCATTTAAGAGATTCATTAAGTCATATCTATTATCATCTGTAATCTATGAACCACCCACCTTGTCTTCATCATTCAAAGGCGTATTAAAATTCCCATGACGAACCAATTACCAACAAAGAACCTCAATTTAAAGTCTCCAAGGCTTTCCCAAAACTTTTTTTTGGCACTCTTATAATTAGGGGCATAAATGTTAGAAAGATTCCAAGCGATCTTATCCCTCAGGTGAAGGAAAGAAGTAGCAACATGAATGCCATCTCTAAACACCTCAACCCCCTAAATAATCCTGAGGTTCCAAAAGGTTACAATCCCTCCTGGCGCACCCACAACATCTGAGCTATGCATACCACCATCCTTAAACAACCTATTCTTCAATCTAGCTAACTTGTCAATACCCATTTTAGTTTCTTGAATTAACACAATATCAGGATGATGATCCCTAACCAAGTTATCCAGGAGATCATGCTTATGAGGTTGGTTTAACCCTCTCATAATCTAGGAAATGATCTTCATAATAAATTATTAGAGGTGATCTTAGAGCACATCTCCAGCAGAGCCCTCTGTGTCCCATCAACAATGTCTAGTCAACACTCCTTCTCCCTTGTAATATTTGCAGGAGGCCTACATCTACCTCTCAGCTCTGATCTACAATCAAATATTTTCCTATTTTTGTTCACCACTCCCGGTGAGGGAGAATGCTTCTTTCTACGCACACAAACTAGAATATAAGGAGGATTTTCCAAGTCCTCCACATCACCATTATCCTTTACTTCAGACAGGACCTCCAGTCCTTCTATCTTTGACCCATAATCCTGAATCAGGCTCATTTCCACTAGAGGATACTGAGGACACACATTCATAGAAGCCTTAGTGATTTTTGTGACCTCTATTTTCTCAAGAGACTCCTCCATAACCTCCTTTTTCTCATCCACAAAATTCTTCACAATAGACATGGCATAGGCTCTACCCAGTTCCTAATCCGTATCTAGATCAATTGCATCTATCTTTCTTTCTAGAAGCTCACCCTTCTCAACCATATCTAATCTCGTGACTCCAATTTTGCTAGCCTCATCCACAATGCTTGGAGGAGGACCCTCCTTTTCCAATGGCTCCAAACCATGTTCAATAGCCTTCACCTTCTCATGCCATTGTTTAGAAATTTGCTTCAGAGCTTTAAGAGGACACTTCTTCACCCAATGACTGGCCTTTTTTCAGTGGAAGAAAAAAAAAGGAATGGACTCATATTCAACCACTTGTTCTCATACACCAAACTTTGAGTTAATCTTTATCATAGCAGGTAAATCAATAGATTCTTCAACATTCACACTAAATCTAGCATAGACCAGCCACTTCCTGGAAGTCATCATTTGGTCAATCGACAAAAAACAACCAAAGGTACTAGCAATCCCTTTCAACACTTCCTCATCCCAAAATTCCAATGGGAGCCCAAGAATTCTGACCCAGATTGGGGCAGTCACAAAAGAGCAAGAATTTAGGTTAAACCCAGGTTCCCATTTTTTTAACATCAGCAAAGACTTCCCCAAAAACCAGGGGCCACTCGATAGAGCTACCACAAAATCATCTTCACAGTTGAATGTGAAGGAGAAAAAACCTTTAGCCATAGCCGCCACATCAACTTGCCCCTTAGGCCTCCAACAACTAACAACATGTTTATGTACCAGCTCAATATGAGGCCGAGGGCCAATGAATTTACCCAGCAGAGCCAAGTCCATATTTGACATACTATTTTCAACAATGCAATTTGGGACAAAGATAGAGTATTCACTAGTTAAAGCATTAGCTACAAAAGGCATAGGTGGGGAAGTAATTTTACCTTTAGGCTTTGTCCCAAACTGATTCTTCCAATAAATAGGAGAGCCCGAAAAAAATTCATTCTTAGTCTTATCAATCCCAAAATCCACACTAGTAGGATTCCCATCAAATGCACCAGATAATTGACCTAGCCTAGACTTTTCAGCCCCAAAATTCCCCTTTTCAGGCAAGGATGCCAGAGAAAGAGTAATGCACACAAATTTCGAAGCCCCATTCCTCCCAAAAAATTCATTTCCTGCCAAAAGGGAACCACAATCCTTACCTATAGCAAAGGGCTTGACTGACATCACCTTCACATCAACAAGTTATCCGCCATTAACGCCTACAACACCATCAAGAAATCTCGCCTTTTCAAAATTTGAAAATGCACCACTGCCATCGCCACCACCCGAAGAGCTCTCCATCCAAATCCCTGAGGGAAAATATATTTTTAGTTACCAAGGAAAAAATATTTTTATAGAAGAGGACAATATAGTGTGTAATCCATAATATAGATGATGATATATTTTGTATGCATGAATTAAAATATGATAAGATAATATAAAATTGAGTTTTATATATTACAATTCTACTTCATTATTTTAGTGTTATGAATATACAACATTCTAGTTTAGACAATAGTTCATCTAAGGAAGGGACAAAGGTGCAATGTATATAAGCAAGGACCCACTTGAAGTGGAATACAACTGAACCTCTATCATGTTAGCTTAGATTCTTATATTTCTAGTCTAGTGTATGTTTATTATAATAACTATGCTTATTTTATTAACATGTAGAATTTGCATCAAACTATAGCATCTACTATGTAATTATTAGTTTTTTGAACAAGTTATATAATAAATTTCCTTTTCAAGCAACAAAATTTATGTTATCTTGCAAGGTTTAATTTATTTCCACTATATACAATTACACAATTTCAACCCCTAGGGACCTGGTGTTGTACATATAGTACCAATACCATGCTAATAGATACATCTTCGGGTTGATATGTAAATGTAGGAACATCGTGACCCAAAAGACTACTTGAGTTTATAATTATATTCATTGAGTTGTCTGCAAGCCTTATCTACACCAAGTTTAGTTGAGTAATGATGAAACTCTTAACCATGTTTTATTAATATATAAGTACATTTTAAAATGTGATTGTAAATCTATAATTGTATATTATATTTGTATATATTACCAATTTATTAAGTAATTATGGATAGAATAAATTTTAATATATTTTTGATTTACCAAAAGACAGTTGGATGGTTAACTCCAAGAAAAATTTATAATCCAAAACTAATATAAAGTTAATAAATTATAGCAATTTTGGGAATGGGTCATAGACATAGACTGGGTGGTGTTTATATGGTTCTAATAATCAATATCTACCTCTTTCACTTCATTGAAGTGTACATAATTCAATTAATGACATCCTATCATTGGTTTTAAAGTGTACCTTACACACAAAGTTGAGAAAGTAGGCTATTAGTACATATCATAATTATTAGTTGATTAACTATTTTATTGATAAATATTTAAAATAATATTATAATTATGAACTCAATCATAAATACTTTATTAACTAAACTTAATTAATCCATAGTAATAATCTAACTTATCTCAAATCGAAACTCATACCATCTATTTTAAAATAGGGAATTTTATTACATTAGGCCTTACGTAAGATAGCATATTTTAGTAAAAATCATAAGATAAAATATAAGGACTTATCATATAAATATTTTAATTTAATCTTGTAAATTCTAGGAAGTTGACTCGATTTAGGCCTCATTGATACAATATTACAAAACTAGACATAATCATCATAAGTTCAAATATTTCAACAGAAATCACAATTAAAAAATTAGTAAAATTAAAATATTAATTATGTTTCTCCACAATGTGAAGTTTGATATATAGTAATTAAAAATTACTCTTGTAACATCAAAAAAAGGATCCTTAGCCTTTTTTGCACTTGTTTAGCTCCTTCTTGTGGATTTTGGCTCTGTTTGGCCTTGATTTAGTGTTGTAATGTGGATAACACATTCACATTAGGTCTTGGGCATGTGTGAACTAGTGTACTTTAATGATGCCTTGTAAAGGTGTTGTAACACACTTTCACATTCCACTAGGCTAGTCATCAATAATTGGGCTCTCTTATTCTTTAATTGGCCCCTTTCTACATCCACAAGCCTTATTTTGGTGTATTTTTTAGGATAATCCTGACAAATGGTATTTAAAACATCAAATCCTTGAAAACCCACCTCAAATTCCTAAGGTGGGACTCATTAGTCATTCTGGGCGAATGAGTCCCCTTAGGTGGGACCCATTTTCCCAAGGTGGCGAATGAGTCCCCCTTAACTCAAAAATCAAATTTAATTTAAATATTTGGCAGGATTTTATTTTCCAAGATCCAATGTCGGCTTGTAGTGTTGTAGTCTCTGGAATTCTTGTATAATTGGGTATAAATACAAGGTTCTTTCTCTCATTTTACCCCCCAAGCATTCGAGTACTCATCCTAATAGAAAATTAAGTTCAAAAGAGTATTTGAGCAAGAGAATTCAAGGCTTCCAAGGGTAGATTATCAAGCTTTCAAGAGCATTCTTTGAGATCAATCATCATGTCAAAGATCACATGCATCATGTTTGTCATTGTGCTTACAATTGTGGTGTAGAGTTCATGATCCAAGCAAGCTTGGTATTCAAAATATATCTCCTACAAGAAAGAATCAAGAACCACATCCATTATGGTCATTTCAAGCAGATTTGCAACACTTTATTGCAAGGGTTTGGTGAGTTGCAACATCACCTTTTGTTCGTTCATCACTCTCCTTTACATTTGCTTTCTATTTCATGGTTTAACTTGACCAAGGAAAACCCCCATTCTCTAACCCCACAACCATTTTTCCCTCTCTTTGCATGTGATTTGCAGGTCTAGTTTGTAGATTTATCAAAGAGAAAGATTGAAAAATTTTTCATCAAGTTGTCAAAGCAAATCAAAGTTGTCAAGATTGTGAACAAACCTTGGAGGAGCTTCGCAAAAACCTACAAGTTCAATTTAGTAGTTTTGGATCCGGATTTGAATTGGGAGCAGTAGAGTAGACCAAGGGCTACATAATACAACTTTGAATTTCTAGAAATCCAGAAGTGGACTAATTCACCACTATTGGCGAATGAGTCCCACTATTTTTGTTTGTCAGAGATTTTTGCAGATCTGAGTACCCTTTTGTCCAAAACCTATTCTGACATAGTTTTCCCGACACTGGACTAATTTTCCCAACTTGGTGAATGAGTCCTAGTTGGCTTCAATAGTGAATTTTCTATGGTTTCATACATTCATTCTACCTTCTCTAGTTTCCCAAGTGCACATCTCCAGTTTCACAGTTTTTTGTTGTTGTTTCTTGCATTTCTAGGTTATTCTTTTAAGCGGTTTCTCATTTCATCATTCATTTCATTATCTTTCCAAGTTTACACTTGGTGGTGAACCCCTCATTTACATCATTACATCCCCTAGAATACACCCTTTGTCAAATTTCAAACACCTTTGCATTGGAATCTCAAGGGTTGTTCTTGAGTGAAATAGAGAAAATAACATCTTTCCTTTTAGGTCCAAAACCCTAGAAGCGAAAAAGAGACCCACACTATTTTCTAGGTTTAATTTTGGTGAACCTACATTTAGAACATCATAATTTTGATTTGGAGTGCATTTACATCCTATATTTAGCTTGCATTAACATTACATTAGGTTTTGCATTGGTTAATTTGCATTCTAAGGTTTCAATTGTTGTATTAGTGAAAAAATCATTTAGCTTGCATTATTGCATTTAGTCTCATTAAGAAATAGTAAAATTCTTCATGTGCATCTTATATTTGCATAAGAAAACATAAAAATCATAAAATTCAAATAATTTTTTTTCAAAATTTTCAAAAAAAAAAATCCATACCTGGACTCATTCGCCACCTTGGGCGAATCAGTCCTTTTTGTATATTTTACACTGAATTTTCTATCATTTACAGTGCATTTTCTAAATTTTTGTTTGTTGTTGTTACCCTTCTATTTTGGATTATAGATTTTTTGTTTCATTCAATTCATTGCATTTATCTTACATTCATTCATCTTGTGGATAGATCAAAATTGCATTCATAACATTGTTGCATAGCTTAGAATCTGAAATTTGCATCATGGATATGTGCTTTGGAAAACTTTGGATGTCCTTAAAATCCTTAGTAGATGTGTCAATTTATGCCTTTGGAAATGATCCTAATGACCTTGAACTCACTCATGCTCACTCAACTCCTAATAAATGTCCTCCTCGTGATGTTGACATCATTGGAGAATATGATAACAACCTGAATAGGTTCTTAAATGATTGTCTTAATAATCTTGAGGCTAACGCATCCTTTTATCCATCCATGAATGAACCAAAACCTCCTACCATAACACCTCTTCATATTTTTGGTTATTTGCATCTTGAAACAAAAGTTGAACCTAAGTTCCCTACAATAGGTGAACCTGGTTCCTCTAAACAAGAAAACAATCAACCCTTTTATAATAACAAGGTCACCAACACTCCTATCAATCTTTAAGAAACATATGGAAAAAATTTCACAATCCTGAGCAAACAAGGGTGTGATACAACAAGTGAACACAAAATTCATCAACTCTTAGAACAAATACCAGCTGAGGAAAATACAAAGGGAATAAGATACCAAGATCCCCCTCACAATGAACATGTTCCTAAAGAATATCTAAGACTTCGTAGTGATGGTATGGTTATCTTCGATCATCATCCTAATTTGAATGTTCTTCCTAAAGAAAACCCAATAATTCCTAATAGTAGCAAGGATGAAAGGATCTCCTCCAATCCCCCTCCTCAACCTTCAACTAGAGTAGTTGGTGAATCTAGAAAAAATAAAAGGCCTTACAAGTTACAAAAACTGTAACCCCCTCATCCACCACCTAAAATTGAACAAAAACTGCAACTGCTTCTCAACAAAGGATACATAACATTACCTCCTATGAATAGATTAATCCTCTATCCTAAGGATGCTAAGGTCCCACTTTGCACATATCATCGAGTTCTCAGACATAGTACCAAAGAGTGTTGTACATTCCAATTAATATTAAAGAACTTTCACTTTGATGGCAATGAATGCCATCGGGTGATTGCCTAGCATTGTTTCCCCCCTTGTCATGTAATGGTTTTAGAACATCCTCTTCTCACTGTTACATGACCCATTTCCCATCACTTACCTCGGCTCATTCTTGTCTCGCACTCAGTGGGGGCAAGAAGTTGTTAGCCTTGTCCTAGTAATGCATTTTTCAGTATCTTTGGGGTTCGTCCTTCACCTTCCGCTTATATAGACTGAGATTGGGAGGCAAATGAATTTCTCATAGGTTGACTCGCATTTTCCTTACTAATATTTTCCATTATTTCTTTTTCATTTTTAATTTGTGTGATTGCATGTGCGTAATGTGATCCCCCATAACGTTTTGTTTTCTCTCTTTGTGACATTCCTCTATTTGTACCTTCGTTCTTCTCTATGTCGTGAATCGCTTTCGCTTTTTCATCTTTATCTATTTTTCTTGTGTTTTCCTTCTGGGGATGATGCAAGGCATTGAGACATTCATGTCTCCTTCATGTTGACCCAAAAGGCTTTCCTTCTTTTTCTTTTTCCTTTTCATTTCATTTTCTCTTGTGTTTTCCTTCTGGGGATGACGCAAGGTGTCGAGACACCCTATGTCTCTTCCATGTTGACCCAAGAGGTTTTTCTTTGTTTTCTCTCTCTTTGTTTCATTCTTCCAGTTCTATGTGTATTTGGGGGATGATGACAATTCTGAGCTCTCCTTACAAAACATTGCAGCAAAGAATATGCAGGCCCCAAATCCATAGATCCCTTATGTGTTTGGTGTTTTCATTTTGGGGGAAACCCTTTTTTCTTTTTTATTCTCTCTCGCATGATACAACCTTACTGAAAAACATATGACTCAGCATAGGGCTTTCCAAGTTGGCTCTCATGTCTTTCTTCTTATTAGCATTTTTCATTCGCTACTTTAAAGTAATTTCTCACAGCATGGTGTTTAGCAATTTGTTTAAAGTGGTGGCATACTTTGGCATTATTTATTTTGCATTTTTCCTTTTCACGGTTCTTAGTGCAGCCTTCTTTCTTCATACGATGATTTTTTTCTTTGTGGATGAAATTGGGTGTAATATATTTCATGAGCGTGATCTCTCTTAGCATATTATGTTCCTCTTAGTGGCTTGATGTGACACACTGCATCCCCTAAGTTGTGAATTTTTTATTCTTTGATTGGTCTTGTCTTGGAGACATTAGACACAATTTCCCCTAAGTTAAAGACCTTGCATGAACTAAGAAAGACTCCTTTAAAAATTTATTGTGTTGCATCTATGGCCACCTTGCATAACACAACTTGCATGCCTGTGGACCCATCCTGCTTGTTCATGAGCTCCAAGCATACAAAGTTTTTCTTGTCTCATGAAGCTCGAAAACCAAATCACTTCTTTTTGTGTGGCACCTTATTAAAGTTATCAAGAGGTATAACTTTGGTATGGTCTAAGCGATAAGCCCAACCAATGGCATGAATTTCCCCATAGCCACTTGTGTGTGTGTGTGAGTACATACCAACCATGAGTATATGTTTCTCATCCTTTTTGGACTTCTCACCCAATGGACAACCACGAGTTTCGTCACCTCAGAGTGAGTATACATTTTTCTTAGACAAATAGCCTAGATCTGATCCACATGGTGATGGACAAATGGTCGAAGCTTGTTCTAAATTTCTCTTTTATCTCTTTCTTGTCTTTGGCATTGTATGATTGGCCTTGTCGCTATTCTTTATATTATTTTCATGTGTGTTCCTTTTTACTCATAATGGTTTGTCATTAGATCTTGATCCTGGGGGCTTGATCATCCCTCTTGATTGTTGTCATCTCATCTTGTCATGACCCCTACGATGTCATGACCCCTATTTTTATTGTTCGTATTTTATAATGTTTAATTAAATTAATTGTGGTGAAAGAAAAGTACAAAGAAATAAAAGGAATTGGGGTTGGGGCCCTAGTTCGGTTGGCTAAATCTTTCCTATTGCAGGAGGTTGGTCACGAGGTCTAGTCTCCCCTACCCTCATGATATCGGAGGGCATGTCGCGCCAGTGCTGTTGGTCATGTTAAAAAGTTTACTAGGCGCACTACAGTTTATAGGGGGTCGTGCTACCCGATTCCTGCAGACTATAAAAAAAGAAAAAGAAATAAAAGGAATTAATTATATTTTAATTAGAGAATTCATTTTTACAATTAAATGATAATGCTTGCTATTTAGAATAATTAATTTAATTGCAATTAAATGATAATTCCTTGTTATTTAGGAAAATTATTTTATTTGCAAGAAAGTGATATTTCGTTATTAATTATTGAGAATAAATATTTAAATTGCGAATTAAAATGGCTACCTTATTATTTTATGAGGATAAATACTTCGTATGCAATAAAAAAAATAGGATTTTCTTTATTATTTCTATTGGTGGATAAATATTATGCATGAAAATAAATTTATTTCTTAAAAAAGATTAGGTTTTGGAAAACTAAAAGAAATCTTTAAAAGAGGAAAAAGAATAATGGAAATGGATACAATTGTTTTCAAAAACTTTCTTGATTTTTCTCTGCATAAGATAACTAAAAAGAATGGTTACCGAGAAGAGGGTTTCCGGAAGCTCATAAACCAAAAAAAAAAATGGAAGGAAGAGGAGGAAATAGTTCCAAGGGAAAAAACAAAGTCTTCGGCAAAAATGATTACTAGCAATCCGAAATGGGGAAAGAGAGGAATCCAGAAGTGGAAATTCAGTTGGAAAGCATTTTCCAGGTTATGAATCCTCTTTCCAATGTATTTTAATTTCAGAAGTGGAAAATTGATGATTGTCTTGGAAACTTTTTCTTCTCTTTTGGAAACCCATTTTTTAAAAATTGCAAAATCTTACAATGGTGTTCAATGTTTAATTGTTGAGTGAAAATTAGCATTATGGTTGTGCAAATTTGTGTTCTTTGCTACTCTTTTTATATTAAATTATATATATTTATAACCTTTTTAAAACAATTACAAAATGTTACAATGGTGTTCAATATTTAATTGTTGAGTGAAAATCAGCATTGTGGTTGTACAAATCTGTGTTCTTTGCTACTCTTTTTATATTAAATTATATATATTTATAACATTTTTAAAACAATTACAAAATCTTACAATGGCGTTCAATGTTTAATTGCTGAGTGAAAATTACCATTGTGGTTGTGCAAATTTGTGTTCTTTGCTACTCTTTTTATATTAAATTATATATATTTATAACCTTTTTAAAACAATTACAAAATGTTACAATGGTGTTCAATATTTAATTGTTGAGTGAAAATCAGCATTGTGGTTGTACAAATCTGTGTTCTTTGCTACTCTTTTTATATTAAATTATATATATTTATAACATTTTTAAAACAATTACAAAATCTTACAATGGCGTTCAATGTTTAATTGCTGAGTGAAAATTACCATTGTGGTTGTGCAAATTTGTGTTCTTTGCTACTCTTTTTATATTAAATTATATATATTTATAACCTTTTCAAAAATAATTGTATCCATTTCCATTATTCTTTTTCCTCTTTTAAAGATTTCTTTTAGTTTTCCAAAACCTAATCTTTAAAAAAAAAAAAAATTATTTTCATGCATAATATTTATCCACCAATAGAAATAATAAAGAAAATCCTATTTTTTTATTGCATATGAAGTATTTATCCTCAGAAAATAATAAGGTAGCCATTTTAATTTGCAATTTAAATATTTATTCTCAATAATTAATAACGAAATATCACTTTCTTGCAAATAAAATAATTTTCCTAAATAACAAAGAATTATCATTTAATTGCCATTAAATTAATTATTCTAAATAGCAAGCATTATCATTTAATTGTAAAAATGAATTCTCTAATTAAAATATAATTAATTCCTTTTATTTCTTTGTACTTTTCTTTCACCACAATTAATTTAATTAAACATTGTAAAATACAAACAATAAAAATAGGGGTCGTGACACATCTTACTAGCATGAGTACATTGGAACCCTCCCTTGATGTGTGTTTGTCTACTTTAGTGTGAGTTTGAAGCAATTTCATCCTCTCACTAAAGTAGGGGCTAAATGTAATGTCGAAAAAAGGGTCCTTAGCCTTTTTCGCGCTTGTTTAGCTCCTTCTTGTGGATTTTGGCTCATTTTGGCCTTGATTTTAGTGTTGTAATGTGGATAACACATTCACATTAGGTCTTGCACCTGTGTGAACTAGTGTGCTTTAATGATGCCTTGTAAAGGTGTTGCAAAGTGTTGTAACACACTTTCACACTTTTCTAGGATTTCTAAGCATGATTATCTTTATTTCAATTAATATTTTTTCTTAGCCTTGCCTTATTTGGTGTGTTGTAAAGTGTTGTAACACACTTTCACATTCCTCTAGGCTAGTCATCAATAATTGGGCTCTCTTATTCTTCAATTAGCCCCTTTTTGCATCCACAAGCCTTATTTTGGTGTATTTTTTAGGATAATCTCGACAAATGGCATTTAAAACATCAAATCCCTGAAACCCACCTCAAATTCCTAAGGTGGGACTCATTCACCATTCTAGGTGAATGAGTTCTCTTAGGTGGGATCCATTCGCCCAAGGTGGTGAATGATTCCCCCTTAACTCAAAAATCAAATTTAATTTAAATCTTTGGTGGGATTTTATTCTCCAAGATCCAATGTCAGCGTGTAGTGTTTTAATTTCCAAAATTCTTACATAATTGGGTATAAATACAAGGTTCTTTCTCTCATTTTACCCCCCAAGCATTCAAGTACTCATCCTAATAGAAAATTCAATTTACAAGAACATTTGAGCAAGATCATTCAAGGCTTCCAAGGGAATATTATCAAGCTTTCAAGAGCATTCTTCAAGATCAATCATCATGTCAAAGATCACATTCATCATGTTTTTCATTGTGCTTACAATTGTGGTGTAGAGTTCATGATCCAAGAAATTTTTGCATTCAAGATCTATCTCCTACAAGCAAGAATCAAGAACCACATCCATTGTGGCCATTTCAAGTAGATTTGTAGCACTTTATTGTAAGGGTTTGGTGAGTTGCAACATCACCTTTTGTTCATTCATCACTCTCCTTTACATTTTCTTTATGTTTCAAGGTTTATTTACCAAAAAGGGGTTTGACCAAGGCAAACCCCATTCTCTAACCCCACAACCATTTCCCCTCTCTTTGCATGTGATTTATAGGTCTAGGTTGCAAATTTATCAAAGAGCAATATTGGAAAAGTTGTCATCAAGTTGTCAAAGAAAATCAAAGTTGTCAAGATTGTGAACAAACCTTGGAGGAGCTTGGAGAAGACCTACAGGTTGAATTTAGCAGTTTCAAACCTGGATCTAAATTGGGAGCAGTAGAGAAGACTGAGGGCCACAAAATACAACTTTGAATTTTCAGAAATCCAAAAGTGTACTAATTCACCACTATTGGCGAATGAGTCCAAATACTACTATTTGTTAGAGATTTTTGCAGATCTGAGTACCCTTTTGTCTGAAAACTATTCTGGCACAATTATCCCGACTCTGAACTGATTCACCCAACTTGGTGAATGAGTCCTAGTTGGCTTCAATAGTGAATTTTCCAGGGTTTCAGACCTTCATTCTGCCTGCTTCAGTTTCTTAGCTGCACATCTCCAGTTTCACAATTTTCTATTGTTGTTTGTTTGCATTTCTAGGTTATTCTTTGAAGCATTGCATCAAATTAGGGTTTTTTCATTTCATCATACATTTCATTATCTTTCCAATTTTACACTTGATGGTGAACCCCTCATTTACATCATTTTATCCCCTAGAACACACCCTTTTTAGATTTCAATCACCTTTTCATTGGAATCTCAAGGGTTGTTCTTGAGTGAAATAGAGAAAATAGCCTCTTTCATTTTAGGTCCAAAACCCTAGGGGTGAAAAAGAGACCCACACTATTTTCTATGTTTCAACTCTTTCAATAAAATTACAAAATTCATAGTCTCATTAGCAATATATCAAGTTTATTTAAAAATTCCAAATCATATGAAACTAAAAGCTTAATGAAGTTCACAAGAAAAAATATTTCATTAAAAAACCAAAACATATGAAACTAAAATATAATGAACTTGGTATTGTTCCATATTGATCATGTTATGATGAGCCATTTGTTTTTTTTTTATATTACCATCACAGTACTTGCTTTCATGGATCTACTTCCTGCAAGGAGGGTTTCTCTTCTTCTTCTTCTTTATCTAGTGATCTAAAATATGTTATTAAATGGATTAATTCATACACTACTATAAAATGAAAGAATATAAAGAACAAGGTAGATTGTGAAATGGTGAAAATTTGTGGTGAAGTTCTATTGGTAGAAATATCCTAAGGTTCTATCCTTGAAAAAATATTTCATCTCTTTCAATTGGAACTAGTGGTAAATTTAATAGAGAGTTAGCAAAGAATGGTGACCTAAAACAATAGGAAACATTAAATTAGTTATGATAAAGGTTTTATTCATTCCAAAAAAATTGGTAGTCAGAGTGAACCCTAGTTAACCGAACCCTATGTGCTCCACCTGAATTATTATGATTTGAACTTCAATCCAATGATGGAGAAACCTTTCAAATTTCCAATAAGGTTAAATTTTCCTTTCTTCGCCTTCATATTTTCCATGAAGGATCCCTAAAGGGAATTGATAATACAATAGAATTTTTTGAAACATGGGTTGAGTCGAAAATAGGAAAATTGATCAATTGTATTTGTATCTAGAAGTTGATTTGGTTAAAGTTCCCCCTGTAGCTATTAACTTAAAAATAAATAATCTTATACATACCTAAAGTATATATTATGATAAAACCCCTTCCAAATGTTGTATATGTCATGAGAATGGGAATTTTCAAAGAGACTATCCAATAAAGCCACAAGACAAAAAAGAATTAGGAAGGTCAAAAGATAGATTTTTTATAACTCTACCTTAAAAACTCAAAAAATCTTACCCAAAGAGGTTCCCTAAATAATGCACCTTCATCCTCTAACCCCTTATCAGCTTGTGGATACCTTAACTCTTAATTAAGTAATATTATCTGTGTGCAAGTGATTTTTCTTACTCTAAGGTGCAAAAAAAACGAAATGCAAAAATGAAAAACACCACCAAATACTCAAGATTAGGCTGAAAATAATTATTAATCAAATAAATAATAATTTAATTAATGTGGCTTAAGGGTGTTGGATAGAGTAATATGAGGGTGAATTTGACCATATGGAAGTGGTCAAATTTAGGTGTCTACATTATCATTATTATATTTTTATTTAGTTATTTAGGTTGTTCTAATTCTTATATAGGGTTATCTAGATCGACCTAGGTGATATCCTAGGTGAAAGGAAAGTAGAGTGTGGAATACGCCTTCCTAATTCTAATCTTTAGGAGAGATATAGAAACTATTTCAAAACTTGCAATTATGGAAGATAAAAATGCACATACATGAACACAAAAATAGACAATAAAGAACAAATACCTAATGGGAAAAAAACCCACACACCAAAGTAGAGATCTATTATATTATAGTAAAACATAGATTACATACAAGTATAGATTTATGCTCTTTCAATTTTTTATTCGCATAACAAATCTAGCAGCATTCCTTTACAATTGATTTGATCTCACTCCATCATATTACCAATGCGCTATGGAATTCAATTCATACTTCTCAAGCATTACCAGAAGACCAATGTTCCAAATTCCATACCAGACAATCTTAACCATCACCTTGATACATCTACTATAATCTTGAAGAGATTCCCATTGTTGTCCTACTGATAACGGTATGTTTCTCCAATACTAGCACACCAAATTTGCAAACCCCCTTCCAGAACATCGAAGGAACACTGTAGCACCTACTTCTGATATGACAAAGTCTCACCGATGAACCTTGCAACCTTGATTGGGTGGTCCCCACTACCTACGTGTCAACCATGTCATCATTGTATGGCTGACATCATCCCTCACGTCATTTGGTCCCACCTTATAATCATTTCAAAGGGACCATCATCAACGTCTCATTGACATCGTATTATCTCCTTGATGCAATCTCCATTGAAATATTGAAGGGACCACATTTAAGGTCTCACCGATATCCTCATGTCTCCTCGAAAGGTTTCCCTCCTGACATTCATCAGAATGTCGAAGGAACTTCCAAGTGGCTCTCTCTAACATGATGAAGTCTCACCAATGAATCACTTATCAACATATCAAAGAGACTACTCATGCAGTCCCACCTACATTCACTTGTCTCTTTGACAAAGTTGTGGGCAATGCAAACTCCAAACACACCTAGCAATAATCCAAGCACCTATCGAGATGTTTAGGAGACTCGTTTCCAAGTCTCATCGATATATTCCTATCAACCCAATTAAGAACTTGACACCAACCCATGGAATGCTTATCGGGATGTCGAGGGGACTAGCAACTTCATCTTGTTAACATTCACCTATCAGCCCGATGAACCCAAAGCTTGAATCCTTTTATGCCAACAAGTTTGAGACATTTTTTTTCTCAATATTCTCCCACTTTACGAAGAAATTGCTAGCTCCTTCCAATGCTTAAAGTCATTGAATATTGTAGCCACCAAGGCCCAACAAACTGGTGCACCACTTGAACTTATCCATGCTCACAGGCTTCATCAATGCATCAACAACATTTTCCAGAGTATCAAATTTTTCCAGGCTAACCTTTCGATCCTCCACCATATCACGAAAAAAGTGGTACTACACATCAATATGTTTCGTCCTAACATGGAAGGTTGGATTTTTCACCAAAAAAATGGCACTCTAACCATCACAGGAAATAAAAATCTACCCTACATCAAAACCAACATTAGAACACAATCTTCTAAGCCAAATGGCTTCCTTACATGTGTGATTTGTTGTCATGTACTCAGCCTCAGTAGTGGATAAAGCGACTATAACCTGCTACTTGCTCATTTAGCTAACTGCACCACCAAACAACATGAATACATATCCATTGGTGGATCTTCTATTGTTAATGTCCCTGCCCAATCAAAATCCACATATCCATGAATTCTAACTAAAATTTGAGATCCAGTAGAGTAACCATGATAACATAAGGCATACTTAGAATTACCCTTCAAATACCTAAAAAATCTTCACAATATCCCAATGTGACCTTCCTGGATTAGCCATAAACCAACTAAGCACTCCCAGTACTTGGGCAATGTCTGGCCTGGTATAGACCATTGCATACATTAAACTGCCAACTCCACTTGCACAAGGTACCATGGTCATGTCCTCCATTTCAGTAGGAGATTTGGACAATCTTCAACAAAAGAATTCATTCCCTACAACACTGGAACAACTAACTACTTGCAATCTATCATATTAAACCTTTTAGGACAGTATTTATATACTTTCTTTGGTTGAGCCAAAGTTTTCTATTTCCCCTATCCCTTCTGATTTCCATGGACCCAGAATGTACCTAGTTGAACCTAGATTCTTCATTTCAAATTGTGCTAACAATTGAGACTTCAATTCAGAAATCATACCCCAACCATTCCCAATGAAAAACATGTCATCCAAATACATGACAATAATAACAAGATGACCATTTTTCAGTATTAAATAGGCGATGATCTCACAAGTCCCAATGACAACACATAGGTATTAAAATCCTGGTACCACATTCTAGGTGACTGCTTCAAACTAGATAGAGATTTCTTTAATTTTCAAACCAAATTCTCCTTACCTTTTTCAATGAAGTGCTCTGGTTGGGACATGTAAATATCTTCCTTCAAATAACCATGAAGAAACACTTTCATCCATTTGTTCAATCTCTAAGTCATATGCAGATGCAAGTGACAACAAAAATCTGATAGACATCAGTTTAGCTATACGAGAAAATATTTCTCCATAATCAATCCCCTTCACCTAGGAATATCCTTTTGTGACCAACCTTGCTTTATGCTTCTCAACATTGCCATCCTGACCAATCTTCTTTTTAAACACTCATTTGCATCCAATAGGCTTTCGTCCTTCAGGAAAAGGTACCAAATCCCATGTATCATTCTAATTCAATGATGTTGTTTCCTCACTCATGGCTTCCAACCAAGAATCTAAATCAAACATATTCATAGCCTCTCTAATATTCCTAGGCTCATCAATGTTAGCAATCAAAGCATAGGAACAACTAGAATCTAACATATAATATCCAAACCTTTCAATTTTTCACTTAGCATGTGTGGACCTCCTTAGAAGCTAAGGTTGAGTTTCTTCATCTTGTTCAAAACTTTTAGAGCCGCTTGTGCTCTCCTCACTAACAGGTCCACCTAGAGTACGTAGTTCATCTTTATTGGGTGTAAGAGGGACTTCAACTACCTCATTTTTTGCTTCTATCACCTCTAGTTGCAGATCAACTATAGAAGGTTTTAACAAAAGATCACACTTCTGCTATACAACACCTTCTCTATAACAGGGTTCCAAAGCTTGTACCCTTTCACACCAATTCCATAATTGATGAAGATGCACTTTGCAACATTGTTTTCAAGTTTAGACCTTTTTTCATTGGGAACATATGCATACGCCTCACAGCCAAAGACTCTAATGTGTCCCAACGAGGGCTTCTTACTAGACCATACTTCCATAGGTGTTTTGTCCACGAGCACCAAAGTGGGAGATCTATTAATCAAATATGTTGTAGCTACAACCTCAACCTAGAACTTTTGTTCCAAACTAACACTACTCAACATACTTCTCACACTTTCCATCAATTCTCTATTCATCCTTTTTGAAACTCCATTTTGATGTGGAGTGTAAGGAGTTATTTTATGCCTTTTAATTTTGTGGTCCTTGAAAAATTTATCGAAATCTTCTGAACAAAACTCACCTCCATTATCCGTCCTCAAATACATTATTTTCCTACCAGTCTGATTTCCTACCAAGGTTTTGAATTCCTTAAACCGACTGAAAACTTCAGTTTTACTTATGAGAAAACAAACAAATGTCCTTCTCAAATAATCATCTATGAACGAAAAAAATACATAGATCTCAATAATGAAGGAACATTAACTGGACCAAACACATCAACATTAAAATAATCTAGAATACCAGAAGATTTATGAGGACTAGAATAAAATGAAACACGATGTTGCTTTCCATATATGTAATGTTCACAAAAATTGAACTCAAGATTACAATCATCAATCCCTTCAACTAGGCTTTTATTTTTCAAGGCTTTTAAACCTTTTTTACCAATGTGGTCAAGCCTATGATGCCACAACATTGTTTTCTTTGTTGGGAGCTTCATATCCAAAGATTTTGTGCCCTTAGGAACAAGACCTCCTTTCTCTACATGATCAGATTTACTTGAATTTGCAAAAGCACTACCACATTGTACTGCACATGCATCCAGCTTATACAAAGTGTCAATTTATGCACCCTTAGCCAACACCATAGAGCCTTTAGTAATTCTACAAACACCATTCGAGAAAGAGACTTGCACACCAACATCAATAAGCTTACTTATAGAAAGTAAATTTCAAGCCAGGCCTAGTATATGCATCACATCATCGATTCACTTTACTCTTCCATCAAGAAACTAAATTTTGACTCATCCACGACCTACAATCTCTAGGTGAGAATCATCACCCAGATACACCCTTCCACCACCATACTTTTCATACTTCGAGAACCAATCCCTATGAGAGGTCTTGTGAAAGTACGCACTTGAGTCAATCACCCAAACATATTTTGATGCCTGAGTCACCAAGGTTGCTATGAAGGCATTTACATCGCTTTGAGAAGATTCATTTTTTGAAGAACTATTTTTATTTTTCTTCTCCTCCTCCTCTTTAAAATTTTTTTAGATGCGTCCAGTATGCCCATAATTCCAACATTTCACCTTGGAATTTTTACAAGGAGACTTTGATCTCCCCTCTGACTTGGATCTAGAATTCTTGTCCTTCTTCTTTCCTTTCTCCTTTGATGTTACTTGAAAAACAAGGGCATCCTTAGCCATCTTAGAAGACTTCCTTCACATTTCTTCTGACAGCAGCGAAGCAACCACATCTTCCATCTTGAAAGTGGTTGTTGTACTCCTAATATCTATTACCAAGTGTTCCCATGTGTTAGGAAAAGAACACAACAGGAGTATGCAACAATCCTCGACATCAATATTCACACCAACAGACCCCAACTAAGAAATGATCATGTTAAACACATTCAAATTATTTACAATAGATGCTCCTTCCTCCATCTTCAAAGAATAAAACTTCTTCCTCAAAAATAAATTATTTACCAGAGATTTCCATTGATAAATGTCACCAACCTTCTTCCACAAAAGTTTCACTGTCTTCTCTTCATGGAAGTTCAAAAGAGTTGAATCAACCAAGCACAATCTAATTAGACCCTTGGCTTTCCAGTCCATTGCATCCTAGTCATCTTACAAGGTTTTTGATGGTTTGTTATAGGACACTACATCCCATAATTCTTGATCCATGAGAAAATCTTCCATTTTGAGTTTCCACAACTCAAAATTTCCATTATTAAAATTCTTAATCTCTATTCTTCTGGATGTGCTCACCATCTTAAATTTGTAATAAGTTATAAACTAGATTTCTCTGCAAAACTCCCACTAAACAAGATCAGTACAAAAAACCCATCTTACCCACAAGGACAACAAAGTTGGCCAATATCTAATACTAACTGAAAGGAAACCAGACTACAGAATACCCCTTCCTAATGCTAATCTTTAGGAGAGAGATAAATTAAACATTTCAAAACTTGCAATTATAGAGAACAAAGATGCACATGTTGGCAACACAAGGGCAAATAACTGAGAGAGTGGGGGTGAATTAGTTGTCATAGAATTTAAAACTTATTAAATTTATTAACCTTTAATTTATGATCTGATTAATAACAGTGAAATTATGAATCAACAACACATCAGAAACACACATAACACCAATATTTTTGCATGGAAACCCTGTTAGGGGAAAAACCATGGTGGAGATTAGTCCACAAGTTATACCCTATTAAAAGTATAAGAAGAATATATGAGGAATGCAAATGCATTCAGGCGCACTACTTAGAGCTCACAGTTTAAAGGAAGACTCATTGTCTTATAGAAAATATTCAGATAAAATCGATCTAAATAATTTGAACTAAGAAAGTAGCATCTACTAATGCCTGAGTACAATTTATGTTAAGCAGATGAACACTTCTTCACTATCTTTAACTCTTCTTCACACTCTTCTTTTCCTTTGAATGATATGAACCTTTTTCACACATAGCACTCACACACTTTGCATCATACATGTCTCAAATGAGATAAAAAAATTCTTATATATATTCGCAACAAGAAATTACATTGCTTTATGTCGGTTTCACCACAATAATAGAATGAATGCAAACTATTGGCCAAAAACAATAAATATTATCAATGTGCATCAACCAAGGTTAGACACAACATAGTAGGGACCTAAAACAATGTCCTTGAACACAAAACACCTTCAAATATTCTTCCTCAAAGATCCACAACATGCTTCAAACATCTTGCCAACCATGAACATGAAAAACATGAACATGCAAGAGAAAATCTCAAATCGTGAGCACAATGATCAATGCAGACGTGCAACAAAGATAGAGTATGATATAGAAATGACCATGAACACCACAAGAACATACACAATAACTCAGATTACCATAATCACATTATCTTCTTCCATGAACACCATTTGGAGTAACAAAATAACTATCAGAACACAAAAACTTATAACTCATTCAAATCTTCATGCACACCTCTAAAAATTTCAGAGTAGAAACTAGATAGGCTTGAGAACAAACCCTTTAATCCACAAAATCTAGTTATCAACATATTAAACTGTCCTCCATACTGATCTTCACTGCTTCATAGACAACCTGTAACATATTTTATTACAATTTTCTCAATATCCTCGACATATATAGTCTTAAAGACATTAATGCTAATAGTGTTGACATCAATGACAACCAAATATCAGAAATACAACCACAACATCCAATAATCTCCTCCTTTGGCATTATTGGAAACACATGATGTGAACAATACACCATCAATGCAACAAACTATTCTTCCAACAATCTCCCTTTTACACATTGCTCTTCTCTCCCTTAGATCACACTATTATTCTCCCCCTTTCTTTTGGCTCTTCCATAGTTTTTCACATTAATCTTCTCCCCCTTTGACATCAATGACAAAGGTACACAAGCTCTGAACCACATATCTGAATTATCTGACTACTCCCCCTGAGTAGCAACCACCACAACATCAATCTGGATCAAAATATGACTATGAATGCACAAATTGATGCAAAGACTATGCATCTTAGTTCTAATTAGGAGGGGTAATCACCCCTAACTTCCCTCTGAGATACTCAAAATTGTCCTTAGGCAAAGGCTTAGTAAAGATTTCTGCAATCTCTTCCTTAGTAGGCACATACTCCAGTCTGACTTCCTTATCACTCACCTTATCTGTCAAAAAGTGAAACTTGATAGATATATTCTTGGTCTTTGAATGCAACACCAAATTCTTAGAAATGTTTATAGCACTTGATTTATCATAGAATATTGTAATCGGTTCATCATACACAACTCTGATATCTTTCAACATCTATTTCATCCACAGTACTTGAGTACAATTGTTAGCATCATCAATATATTATGCCTCTACAATAGACAAGGAAAATGCATTTTTATTTTTTCTTAACCATGAAATCAACTTCTTTCCCAAGAAAAATGTGCCACCACTAGTAATTTTCTTATCATTCACATCTCCTTCCCAATCAACATCAGTAAAGGCACTTAAAATAAGATCATCATCTTTAGGATACCATAGGCCAAAATCAACTGTTCCCTTCAAGTATTTGAAAAATTCTCTTCACAACAATCACATGAGATTCCCTAGGATTGGCTTGAAATATAGTAACAATGCATACAAAATTCATGATATCAGGTCTAGTTTGAGTCAAATACAACAATCCACCAATCATTGATTTGTATCTAGTCTGATTTATCTTTGGAGAATCATCATCTTGTGTCAACTTACATCTGGCCACCATGGGTGTACTGACTGGTTTTGAATCTTCCATACCAAACTTCTTTAGCAGTTCTCTCACATACTTAGATTGAGATATAAAGATCCCTTTATCCACCTGAGTAATTTGCAATCCCAAAAATAATTTTAACTCTCCAATCATTGACATCTCAAACTCATTTGCATCTCATTAGCAAACTTCATGCACAAACCATCATCTCCTCCAAAAATGATATCATCAATAAATACTTCCACAAACAAATATTTATCATCATCAATCTTGAAATATAGATTACTATCAACAATACCTTTGTTAAATCCAAGCTTCAACAAATACTTATCCAATTTGGCATACCAAGCTCTAGGGGCTTCCTTGAGTCTATACAATGCTTTCTTCATCTGACAAACCATATCTCCCTGATCAGACAATTGAAATCCATCAGGTTGCTCAATATACACCTCTTCTTCTAATTCACCATTTAGAAATGTTGACTTGACACCATCTGATAAATGTTTTAGTTTTTGTAAGCAGCATAAGCAAGAAACAATCTCACAACTTCAATTCTAGCAACAGGAGAATTTTTTTCTTCAAATTCAATACCTTCCATCTGAGAGTATCCTTTACATACCAATCTTTCTTTGTTTTTGATAGCTTCACCTTGTTCATTCAACTTGTTTCTAAAAACCCATTTAGTTCCAATTACATTTTTGTCTTTAGGTCGAGGAACAAGAATCCATGTATTATTCTTCTCAATTTGTTGTAGTTCTTCTTTCATTGCTTCAATCTAATGTTCATCTTTGCATGCTTCATTGAAATTACTTGGCTCAACCTTTGAAATTAAACAGTATTCTTCTACAATTCTTATCCTAGTCTAGAAACCTTTGTTCTTATTTCCTATAGTTTATTTTTTTGAATGATTTAATCTCACATACCTTGGAGTCTTAGATTTTTCTTGAATTTTAGGCTCTTGTGGTCTCTCTTTTGTACTTTCACTAAGTCTCTGCTTATTCTTGATCTTCTTGATTCATCAGAATGATCTAAACTTGATTTGAAATCTGACTCTTGTTTGTACTATCATTCTGATCATCAAAATCATATCCACAAGTTCTGGAGGGTCTAGCAATACCTTCATCAACCTTAACATTTTCACTTTCAACCATTTTCTTCAATATCTTGTTGTAGCACCGATAGGCCTTGCTCTTAGTAGAATAACCAAGAAATATTCCTTCATCACTTCTAGCATCAAACTTTCCTAGATCTTCATCTCTCTTGATATAGCATTTACTCCCAAAGATTTTGAAATATCTAACAGTAGGCTTATAACCAAACCATAGCTCAAAAGGAGTCTTACTAGTATTACCTTTGATTTGTACCCGGTTAAGGATATAAACAGAAGTACTCACAACTTCTCTCCAATGGATATGAGGGAAATTTCCTTCCAACATCATAGTTCTAACAACATCTTGAATTGTCCAATTCTTCCTTTCCACAACTCCATTCTGTTGAGGGGTCTGAGGTGCAGATAATTGTCTCTTTATCCCATGTTCTTCACAAAAATAATTGAACTCACCGGAAGTAAATTCACCACCTCTATATGATCTCAAACACTTAATCTTCAGACCCTTCTTTGTCTCAACCATAGCCTTTAAGATCTTGAACTTCTCTAGAGCTTCATATTTTTCCCTTAAGAAAGTAACCCACATCATCCTAGAGTAATCATCAATAAGCAACATGAAGTACTTGTAACCTTGTAGACTTCTGATTCTAGCAGGACCACACAAGTTGGTATGCACAAGCTCCAACAATTCATTTGAGCAATGTTGTTTGTTGTGCGATGAAATTCTAGTTTGTTTTCCCAGCTGGCATTCCTTACATATGGTATTAGTAGGCTTCACCAACTTAGGAAGATCTCTCACAGCCTGTGAGGAACTTATCTTGATAATATTGTCAAAGTTTACATGACACATTCTTCTATGCCATAACCAACTTTCATCAACTTGAGCAATCAGACAACTTTTACTACCAACATTTAGATGAAAGATGTTACCTTTTTTTTAGTACCTGAAGAAATCACATTTCCATAACTTACCTGTATGCTACATTTTCCATCTTTGAATTGAAGATTGTATCCCTTATCAACCATCTGTCCAACACTTAGAAGATTATGCTTCAAACCTTCAACATAAAGAACATCATCAATATTGTGCTTACCATCAAAAGAAATAATCCTCTACCACAGATTATACCACCATTGTTATCACCAAATATTACAAGACCACCATCATACTTCTCCAGGCTTACAAATTTTCTTTTATAACCTCTTATGTGATGTGAACATCCACTGTCAATTACCCATTCATTTTTTTCTTCAACTCGACTAGCTAGAGCTTTCTCCACATTTGCACAACTAGTAGATTCAACAGACATAGAATTATTTTCCTTGATAGCAATAAACACAAACTCATCTTCACTTACATTCCCTTTGTTAGATTCATCATTTGTCACACCTTCATCAATAACATAGTAACGCTTCTTTTGAAATTTAGGCTTATAAGGTCTTGGCTTAGGAACTCTTTTTGGACACCTTGATGCAAAATGACCTATCTTGTTGCAAGAAAAAAATTTAATAGGAAACTTTCCTTTATACTTACCTTCTCCTCTAGCTTCCCTTTTGACAATAAGTGCTTCAAGCTCATTCAGTTATCTTTCTTCTTCTTCAATGTCTTATTTCTTCCTCATATCTAAATACCTTTCTAGAAGAACTTTCACTTGGATAATATCTCTGCTTGTGTCTCCTAGAAGTAGTAGTTTTAAATGCAGATTCTGTCTTAGGAAGGGCATCACCGAATTCACTCAACTCAAAAGTAGTAATTTTTCCAACCAACATATATCTAGTTATATTTTTCACAATTCAGAGCTCCTCAATGGCTGCAACTTTGATTTTGTATGCATCAGGAAAGGATCTAAGCACTTTAGCAACAATATATTATTCATCCACTTGTCCAATAGCACATTTGATACCACACAAAAGTTTATTCACTCTTTGCATGAAGGTACCAATATTCTCATCATTACCCATCTTCAACAATTCATATTTTCCTCTCAAACACTATAGCTTAGCCATCTTCACATTAGCATCATCTTCATATAAAGTTTCCAACTTATTCCATATCTCATAAGCAGTTCTCAAATCCATAACATTTTTCATCTCAGAATAATTCAAAGCACTCAACAATGCTTCCTTAGCCCTGATGTTATATTCAGTATCCCTAATCTCAGCAGCAGTAGTAGTAGGACCATTCAGAGGAATAACATACCTATTGCATGTAATGTTCCAGCAGGATTCACCAATGCATCTCAGATGACACTCCATTCGAGTCTTACACAAAGAATAATTTATTCCATCAAATACCAAACTATCCTTCTTATATGTCGTCATCCTAGATCACCTCATGTTGTTAAACTTCTTCCAAGGAACCTGTTCTGATACCAATTGTTGGCAACACAAGGGCAGACAAGTGAGAGGGGTGGGGATGAATTATTTTTAATAGAATTTCAAAATTATTAAACTTATTAACCTTTAATTTTGTATTTGATTAATAACAATGAAAGCATGAATCAACAACACATCAGAAAAACACATAACACCAAGATTTTTGCATGGAAACCTTGTTAAGGGAAAAACCATGGTGGAGGTTAATCCACAAGTTATACCCTATTAAAAGTATAAGAATAATATATGAGGAATGCACATGCATTCAAGCGCATTGCCTAGAGCTCATTGCTCAACGGAAGACTCACTATCTTACAAAAAATATTTAGATTAAATCCATCTGAAGAATTTGAACTAAGAAAGTAGCATCTACTAATGCCTGAGTACAGTTCCAATTAACCACATGAACAGTTCTTCACTATCTTTCACTCTTCTACACACTTTTCTCTGCCTTCAAATGATTTGAACCTTTTTCACACATAGCACTCACACACTTTGCATCATTCATGTCTCAAATGAGATAAGAAATCGCTTATATATATCCACAATAAGAAATTGCATTGCTTTATGTCGGCTTCAACACAATAATAGAATGAATGTAAACTGTTGGCCCAAAAAAATAAATATTATCAATGTGCATCAACCAAGGTCGGCCACAACATAGTAGGGACCTAAAAAAATATCCTCGAACACAAAACACCTTCAAATATTCTTCCTCGAAGATCCACAACACGCTTCAAACATCTTGTCGCCATGAACATGAAAAACATGAACACCCAAGAGAAAATATCGGATCGTGGCACAATGATCAATGTAGACTTGCAACAAAGATAGAGTATGATCTAGAAATTTCCATGAACACCGCACTAACATACACAACAACTTAGATTACTAGAATCATATTATCTTCTTCCATGAACACCATTTGTAGTAACAAAATAGTTGTCAAAACATAAAAACTTATAACTTGTTCAAATCTTCATGCGCACCTTTGAAACTTTCGGATTAGAAACTATATAGGCTTGAGAACAAACCCTTTAATCTACAACATCTAGTTATCAACATACTGAACTATCCTCCATACTGATCTTCACTTCTTCACAGACAACCTGTAACATATTTTATTACAATTTTCTCAATATCCTCAACATATACAATCTTAAAGACATTAATGCTAATAGTGTTGACATAAATGACAACCACATATCATAAATAAAACCACAACATACAACAACACATACATGAAAAACATAATATACAATAAAGAATGAATACCAAATTTTACGTGGGAAAACCCTCTTGAGAAAAAACCCACACACCAAAGCAAAGATCTCTTGTATTGCAGTAAAACATAAATTACATACATGTATAAAGCTATGCTCTTTTAGGTGTTTATTCACAGAACGAATTGGGCAGCATTCCTTTAAAATTGCTTTGATCTCACTCCATCACATTACCAATGCGCTATGGCATTCAATTCATACTTCTCAGGCATTAACAAAAGATCGACGTTCCAACTTCTATACCAAACAATCTTAACCGTCACTTTGATACATCTATCATAATGTCAAAGAGAGTCCCATTGTTTTCCTATTGATAATGGTATGTTTCTCTGATACCAACACATGAAATTCACAAACCTCCTATCAGAATGTGAAAGGAACACTGTAGCACCTCCTTTTGATATTACAAAGTTTCACCGATGAACCTTGCAGCCTTGACCAGGTGGTCCCCACCACCTACGTTTCAACCATGTCATCGTCGTACAACTGACATCATCCCTCACATCATTTCATCCCACCTTATCGGCATGTCAAAGGGACCATCATCAACATCCCACCAACATCATATTATCTCCTTGATGTAGTCTCCATCGAAATATCGAAGGAACCACATAAAAGGTCTCGATGATATCCTCATGTATCCTCAAAAGATTTCATTCATGTCATTCATTAGAATGCCAAAGGGACTACCAAGTGACTCCCTCTAACATGGTGAAGTCTCACCGACGAAGCACTTATCAGCATATCAAAGAGACTGCTCATTCAGTCCCACCGACATTCATTTCTCTTCGAAAAAGTTGTGGTTGATGTAAACTCCAAACACACCTAGCGATAATCCAAGTTCATATCGGGATGTCAAGGAGACTCATTTCTAAGTCTCATTGAAATATTCCTATCAACCCAATGAAGCACTTGACGCCAACTCGTGGAGCGCTTATTGGGATTTCGAGGGGACTAGCAACTTCATCCCATTGGCATTCACTTGCCAACCCGATGCACCTGAAGCCTGAAGCCTTTTACGCCAACAAGTTTGAGACATCTTTTTCTCAACACTAGGCATAAGTATGATAAATATAAGAGGTATAGGTAGGTTATTATCATCATGTTGAGTATTGTGTTCATATTGAAGACTATTGGAGGTATACCCCTCGAATTGGTATAGTATTATCAAGTATTTGCATAATATTTTATATTATATTATTATTGTGCAATTTGTTTCATTACAAGTGGTGTCTAAGCATGATCTTGACACGATGACAACAAGGCATTTTTTCAATTTTGGAGTTCATTTTGTGAAATGCATATCTCCCATATTTGACATTTTTTTTAATGATTTTTAAAGGATTTTTTAATATAATATTCTAGAGGCTACAATATAAATTTTAGAGGAATACGAGTAGAATTGAGTGATTTATTGAAAAACTAAGGTTTATTCCCAATTTATTTGGAAAGCGCATATCTTCCAAATATTGTAAAATTTATTCGTTATTTTTAGTGGGTTTTTAAGAAATAATAGAGAATCCTACAATACAAATTTTAGAGTAATTAGAGTAAATTTAAGTGATATATTGAAAAATTAGGGTTTCCAACAAATTTTCTCTCAAGGTTGAGAAACACCTAATTTTTAGGAGATTTTTCTAAGAAAGTTCAACCTAGGACTTGATAAATGATAGGAAAAAAATTATAGTATTTTGACTTCATTTGTATAATTTATTATAAAATTATATTTTTAGAACTTCTTAACAATAAAAAATAGAAGAAAAAGAAAAAGAAAAAGAGCAAGAACAAGAAAAAGAGTAAGAGTAAGAGAAAGAGAGATAAATAACAAGAACATGAAGAAGAAGAACAAGAAGTAGCAATAGAAGAAGTGAAAGTAAAAAAGGAGATGAAGAAAAAGAAAAAGAAAAAGTTAGCATTGAGGATAATGTTTTTGTAAAGAGGAGGGAAATGTTATGTCCCTGCCCCTATATTTTGTATAGTGTTATGAGTAGTCGGCTTGTGGCTACCCTAAGTCTTAATTAAGTCATATTATCATTATTATATTTTTATTTAGTTATTTAGGTCAGCATAAGGCTTATATAGGGTTATCTAGGTCAATCTAGGTGATATTCTAGGCATAAGTATGGTATGTAAGAGTTATAGGTAATTTATTATCATCATGTTGAGTATTTTTTTCATATTGAAGACTATCGGAGGTATCCCCCTCAAAGTGGATTAAGAGGTTTCCCCCTCAAAATGACATATAATTATCAAGTATTTATAGCATATTTCAAATTATATTATTATTCTCCAAATTATATTATTACATAAAAGCCTTTTAACCAACATCTATCTTTAATCACCCCTAAGTAAAAAATTATAGTAGACCTATTACTATGGAGGAGTTAAAAATTAGTGCTTACCATGAAAAGAGAAAAATTCTCTAACCTAGGTGGATTTAAAACCAATTTTTAGAAAGAATTAGGGGATATTATTAACTATAATCTACAAAAAATGGTGGAAGATTCTAGGTTGCATGATAATATTCACGAAGGAATAAAACCCTCCTTTCTCACCTTAGTTCCAGAAGAATATCAAGCTCCTCACGTAGAAAGGTACAAGCCCACTCCTGTATGTAATACCTCCTATGAAATTGTTACGAATATTATAGCTAAGCGGCTTGAAAAAGTGGTTGCCAAACTAATTTTATATTATTAGAATAGTTTTTTTCCCTCATAGATATGTCTTTGATAAGATCATCCTCACTCAAGAAGACATACGTTTTATCAAACAAGTGACCAAAATTATGACCATAAAATCGGAGATTCCCAATGCTTTTGATAGAAAAATCCTTGAGTATATCTTCTAAACTTTACATAAAATAGGCTTTGAAAAAGATGTTGTGGAATGGATAAACTATTATTATACACAATCCTTGGATTGTTCCCTTGGTAAATGGTACTCCTCCATTCTTCGAACTTTCTAGAGGTCTAAGGCAAGGGTTCCCTCTTTCCCCATCCTTATATATTATTTTTGTTAAAATTATTAAGAGGAAGCTTTAAAAGCAATACAAACTCTTCAAATTATTTTGGGAATCCCTATCTTACAGGGGGAAAAGAGATCAATTGTGTTCAATTTTTTTATTTTAAGGGGTAAATGCTTTTGACCCAGAGCTATGAACTCGTGAGGTCACAAACAGGGGACCTCATCCCCAATATAACCACTCAGCAATACCACCCCAAAGGGATTTGAACCTTGGTGTCAAGAACAACAACGCCACATTTAAAACATCACACCATGCCAATATCGACAACCATGTTCAATTTGTTAATGATGCCCTTCTCCTAGAAGTTTTTATACATAGATTGCTAGGATATTTTTGAACACAATAATACCTTTTTTGAAAGTTTTAATTAATAAGATATGTGGTTCTAAATATATTATTCATTTTTCTCTCATTCTATAGATGTATCTAAGATACCAAACATCATTGGCTTCAAGGATTATAATGAATTATTTGTGCATCTCAAAGTTCTTATCTCTTTTAGTAATATCCAAGATCAACGCTAGGAGAATATCATGTACAAAGTGAAAGACAAAATTAAAAAATGGTCTAATCACTACTAACCCCTCCAACTTGATATTTATTAATAAACATAGTCCTATCTAAATTTATTATTTGTCATATAAGTGTCATTTGTGTCCTCAAATTTTTCATTCATAAGATGGACCAACTTCTTATAAAAATCACAAGGGGAGGAGGAAAAATTGAGAATAAAAATAAATTCCATTTGGTGAAGTGTGAGTGCATAACCATGAGCAATAAGGAAGGTGGCCTCACATTGAGAATTTTTCAGAATAAAAAAATGCCTTAGTAGCCAAAACCTTATGGAGAACAATATCCTTCAAATATTCCTAGTGTTACAAGATTCTTCATACAAAAATACACTTGCTATCTAGGTAAAATGGTGCCTCAAGTCAGCTTTAAGGGGTAAGAAACCCATACTTGGGAAAATAATGAACGTGCTAAGGATAAATGATTCTCCCAACCTTTCTTGGAAGAAAAATAATGGTACTAATATTTCTTCCTTGGTGGATCAAATATGGTACAACTTAAACCTATTATGTGTGATAGGCTAAGAAATTGATTCTCTACCAATAACCTCTTATTTATCAACTAAGTGATATTTTTTTCTTTTGTCCCCTACATCAATAATTATCATTATCATAATGTACCTTTATAATTAAAAAATATTGGAACATCTTTGCAATATATAAAGGGAAGAATCCTTTTGAACTCTTATTTTAGATACATTGATTTGGGGGAATATGAAAGGATTTCAATTATATTTAATAGTAATTAGGGGTATAAATGAATCATAGGTTCTTTCCCCATTATGGGCTATATGGAGACAACCATGACAAAAAGCTTATATCCTTATTTTTTAAAGAAGATTATGTGGCTTCTTCATCAAAATCAATATCCCACTTTGGATATTTTAAAAAAAAATATATTGTAGGTTCTAAACGTGGTGAGCTTTTTATCAAAAGGAAGAATAAAATAGAGATCGCATTTCTATTTACTCATAGTCTACTCTAAAGAGGTCTAGAAATACATACTTTTCAATATCAACTCTTCTTTTTAGGTACGTTATGTTTGTGAGGCTCTTGGCATGACCTTCCCTTCCCTTCTCAAGTTCTTTCAAAAATGCTACTTGGTCTTATGAAGTAAATTCTCTCATCCCTAGGTATATATTATTTGGGGTATTTGAAAAGATAGAAATGCTTTAATTTTATAGAACCAACAATCTCCTCCCAAGGCCACAACCATTCAAATCCAAGCTCTTTTCAAAAAATTCACTAATATATATAAAGGTATGTGTAGCAAGAACTATCCTCATTATGCTATGCACACTGTCCTTCCTTTTGGATTCTTCCTTTTCTTTGATGAGACTCTAAAAGGAACTTAGTAACCATTTGGGTTAGAGGTGCTTTACTGAAAATGGGGAAATCTACCTTAGATATAATATAGGGATTGAATCGTGTACTAATAATATCATTGAAGTGTAGGCCCTTAACTTAGGATTAAGCTTGTCAAGGAGAATAAAATAAAAATTTAAAAAAAACAAGAACTTTCAATTCATCAATATCATGAATGAATGTCACTACACATTCAATTGAATATCTTGCATAGTCAAAATCATGCTCTTTATTGTAAAGAAAGTCTTTAAGGTGGACCTTTAATGCATCTATAGAAAATACAATAAAGAATCCAATAACATGGTGAATATTGGAGTTAATATGAAATTTGTAGAGGTTTGGATTTAGTATAATTTGGTTCATGAATCCACTTGAGCTCCTTAATAACTTGTCCTTTATGTTCTTTCCAATTCTCTTTACTTTCCATTATATATTTTGGTTAGTGTCTTTGGGATGAGATCCTTCTTGCTCCAAGATGCCTTCTTCTAATTGCTCAAAAGTCAAGTCTCACCATCTAATAATCTCTAACATGTGAGATTTTTTTTTTATCCTCTTTGTTCTATTGTATATCTTGTAAATAAATAAAATATATTTTTATAATTAAAACACTAATAAATTGACAATACCAAGATACCCTAAATATAAGTACATACTAAAGAGATGTATTAGGTTTTTTATTAGAGGTAAATAGGCTTTGAAGGGGGCCCAAAACCCTATACAAAAAAGGAAATTTGTATCAAAATATAACTAAACTGAACATTCAATAGCCAAAACGCAACAAGAAATTAGGCAAACAGTTGCCAAAAAGAAGGAACAGAAACACAAAATTACATCTTCTTCAAAATATTTGTAGCTTCCATGTTGTTCACGATAGTCTTCTGATGTGCATCCATGAATTTAGACATATCTTTAGCAGGAAACCTAGCTTGCATCTTGGTCTTATTACAATTTCTAGCACTGGGCCCCAAAACATTTACCTCATTAACCAAAACATCATGTGAACCAACATCCTTATCATCTGAAGCTTCTTCCACCACCTGCCTTTCTCCAGTAGAATCTTTCTCACCAGGAGCTCCCTCCATCCATTTCCTGGCCTTCTCATTGATAATAGAGAGGCCCTTAGCCTCATACCTCATAGTATATTTAGTCCCTTCAACAACCTTATCCAATTTCATGTTAACCCTTTCCATCTGCTCTTCCAAGGTTAGAATTCTTTGTTCAAAAATATGCTTCATCTTTAGCATCTCCTTAGCAACAATCTTCAAGGAATCAAATAGCTCATCAACTTGATTCTGAACAAAAGACTACAAAGAGTCACCAACTTTTCTCACAACACCCCAAACCCTCACATTAGTAATGTTGAGCTCATGAAAACCCCATTTGAACAATCTAAACAGGGAAATGGTGCCCTCCTTAGCCAGACCCAAAATATTGGGCAAGTCCTCTTGATCAAAGTTAAACACATCCATAGCCTCCACATCACCCTCTTGGGAAATACTATTCTTATCTTGGCTCTCACAAACCTCCTTACCTTTAGCCCCAACCATTGACATTTGAATTTTGCAAAGGGATCTAACAATGTCTTCAGCCAGCGTCCTCCTATTCTGCTTCTCCATATCCACATTAGGGGTTTCCATAGCATCCTACCCGCCACCAATTTTTGGAGGAGAAGGGGCATGCTCATCCTCTTTATCAGTATCCGTGAAATCTTTCAAAATGGAAGAGGGAGCGGTAGGCCCAGTTTTACAAGGTTTTTCACCAACCTCTTCCTCACTGCAAGTCTCATAGTCCTTTGGGTCAGGAAAAGAATAACCTTTACCACTCTTACCTAAGGCAGGAGGTTGGGAAACCACTTCCATAGAGGCATGAGAATCAAGAAACATAATCCTCATCCTCTTCCAGCTCAGACTCCTCCAGAACCAATTTATTCTCTTTCCCTTTTAGACTCACTGGTTCTTTCTCCGACACGGTCTCATATTCCAAGGTCAACTTTTGTTGCTTACCTTTAGGAGCCATTGTAGGTTGCTTAGGAACAACAAAATCCTTGGCATAATCCACTATTAGAAAAATCAGACCAACATGCATCACAAAATTCTTGGGATTCCTTTTATGATCCTTAAGACCATACTGCAAAGAAGCCAAAAGATAGAAAGGAAAGGAGATTTTCTTCTTATGATGAAAATGATTCAAAAGAACAAAATGATAACCATTAATAGCAGAGAACCAGCCTTCTAAGGTTATGTACCTCATTAATTCCTCAACAACATTGCCCCACAGGGCTTTGATGGAACTGCACTAGTAACCACCACTCTTATCTTGCTTGAGCTTATGTTCTTCATCCTCGTTGAAGAAAATATGCAAAGTAGATTTAGATTCATTCTTATCTCTATACACCCTTTTTCCCTTCGAGGATAGACCAGTTATGTTCACAATGAAATCTTCATTGATATCAAATTTTGTGCCACCCCATTTCAAAACCCTATTATTCCATCCTTTGAAAAATGAGGTTGTAGCCTACAGGTTATTCCCATAGAGCCACTCCAAGTATGGAGTAAGCCCACCCTTATGCAGTCTTTGCCACACCTTAGTCTTTTTATTCAAGGTGTCATAGGAGAAAGGGTCTTCCCTATTTCGATCGTTTCCCATGCTCACGAGCTTAGCAAAACCCAATAGCTTGAGAGCCACTAACACCATAGTTAACAAAGACATCCGCAAGACCATTCCCTTCCCTAACAATGTGAGAAATATAAAATTCATCAAAAGAATTTAAAATTTCAATGGTATCCATAATAAGGGATTCAACACTCCATGAGGGGACATAAAACTTCTTTAGATTGTTGATAATATTCAATGAGTCTTCCTCAAGCCACACCTTTCTATAGCCCTTAGATTGAGCCATCTTCAAGTCATGATAGGTTGTAGAGATGTGTTAGGTTATACGAACTCATCTTAAGAATTTTATATTCTAGAAATTTGTTTAAATTGTCATCATGGTAAAATTCAAAATTCTTATAAATCTAATCTTACCTAGTGAATCTACATTTCATGTATGGGATAAAATCCCAAAATCATTGTGAGAATATATTCCCCTCTTATATAAAGTCAAATATGTAATTATGTAGCATGATATTAACACTCAACTTAACTCATTTGACATTGTAAATGACCCTAAACCTAAATATATCTTCATATTTGCTTCATATTTCACCCATGCATATAATTAGTCCATTTTTATAGGATTTTGTCTCCTTAAAATAGACTACACCCATAATCTAGTCCTTGTTTAAAATGAAAATATCCTACTTTCCATGCCAAATTGCCCAAAATGTGATCACTATACTCCAACTTGCATGCCAAAGGCTTGAAGTTGTGTGTTTAAGACTTCTATTTAAAGACATCTTCTAGCTCATTTTAATCATCGAATAATAACATCTTGTATTCATGTATTTAGTCATAAAAAACTCAACCTCAATCTCAATCTTAGATCAATCTCAATTACACTAGTTACATCAACATTTGCATTCTTTGCATGGCACGTTTTCAATCTTGTTACAAATTGGTCTTATTCTCTAACAAATCTCCAAAAATGCTTTTTAACACGATCAATTTCTTAAGTACAAGTAAAAACATAAGTAAACAAATACCAAACACCAAATTTATGATATATAAAAATTTATAATGACAAAGTGTCTCAAGACTAAACTACAAGCATAATCTCAACCTTGATAATAAAAATTGTAAAATATGTCTATTATATACTATTGATTGCTATTCTATTACCGTATCTTACTTTTCATTCTTTTTATCACTCTATCTCAATTTATAAAAAAATCAAAAATCAACATTAAGAAAGAAACCAAATAAATTTCTATTTCCTTCTCAACTATTTCAATCTCTCAATCTCAATTTATTTCAATTTAAACATGTCTAAGTTAAACCATAAAACCCCTAATTATAGAAATCATTTTGTTTCAAGCTTATGATATGAAATTAAGGGAAAAGAAAACCATTTTGATGGTCCATGTGGAAAATGAATGGAGATGTGGAAAATGAATGGAGTATGTTGGGAAATTAGGGTTATTAGTCAATATCGTGCCTACCTTTTTTGTTTTTTAGTTTAAGAATACCTTTATTTTCAAGGGCAAAATTTGATAAGGTTAGTGGGGTTTAGTGACTTTATTTGAGCGCCTAGGTTGTCCACGTGAACCCATAAAAATGAACATGATTCCTTTCACTTTCACTCCATTTATTCTTTTGGGAGCGTCAAATCCTACCTAAAATATGGGTGAAAGATCACTTAGATAAATTATATTGACTAAACTATAAATTTTGAATTATATTATTTAATTCAGGAAAAACTTAAATTATTTTTAAAACATTATAGAACTGTACTTCCACATTCTAAATGGAAGTGTGTGGAGGCAATTCAACTTAGAAGTACAAATTTCATGAAGCAAGACTTTATTCTATATATTATAGCTGGCATAATCAATAGTGTTATTTTGATTTCTTCTTATACGATTTTGTCTTATTTATTATGATCGTGTCATTTTTGTCACTTGTCTCTAAATTCTCTACTTATGATGTGACAACTACTTTGAGGTTAAGGTAATGTTGAAGAAGATTTTAGGAGGCTTGTTATGCAAGTATTGAAGTGATAGTTATTCTTGAGACTAGTAAGTCAAGCTTGTTATTTTTTGTTGTTGACAAGTTATTGAAAATAATTTGTTGAGAGTCGAAACGTAAAATGTGTGACGTAGTGAATGTTATTGTCGATATGTGGTTTCTTTACTTTTAATGTCATTTAATTCTTCTAGAATGAATACTTGTAATGCTTAGAATGGATTATCATAAATGTCTATGAGCTTTTCTTTAAAGATGCAATCCTAGATGCTAGTTTAAAAGATTTTTTGCACAAGTCAATAAGGAATAATTTTAGGGTTTTGTATTTGGTGACATGTGGAAAGTGAAATTGGGTTTTAAATAAGGATTTGATTGTGCCACTAATTCTATCTAAGAGAAAATTCCAAATATGATTTTGACTAGGGTGAGGAAATGGATAAATTTTAAGTTAGGTCCAAACCACAAGGGTTGAATGAAGTAAAATGGTGGATAAAGGTTATGTTCAATCAATTCTTTCTTTACAATGATTGAAAATAAGCACTCAAACATCAAATTAAAAGACAAGGATAAAGTACAAAACAAGTAAAGATTTAAGTATAAAGTATGCACATTTTCATATCTATAATTTACCCCCACTTTAGCGTGCATGTGAATCTACATGAAGCATGCGATCTAAAATAGATATGATAATAAGTGACAAGTATATTTCAAAAAGGATACAAATTTTCAAAGGGATAAAACTTGGAAGAAACCCTCATTTTCTTAGATAATCTTGTAAGGTTCCATCTCCAAATTCACACACATATACACAATACAACATTAGTAGTACCCACACTAACAAGATCATAAAAATCCACAAAAATATTACATTTACATTATTTGAATTCAATATTATCTTATTGTGAAAAATAATAAAAGAGCATAATCATCAAGTCATAATTGAGTTAGCTCCCATGAAACCATGTTTAGAGTATATAAAGTGAGGACATTGAATTGCTAGGGTTGTCAAGAAGTATTAGTTGATTTGGTCTCTTGAATTAGTAAAGCTTGGTCTCAAAAGAAGTAATAAAATATGTATAGGCTTGTTGAGAGTAGTAATTGAGTTCGCCTCTTCAATCTATATAACATGAATTCAAGTAAAATCTAAAGATGATTTCCCTATTTATACGTTTTTCAAGATTGAGTCAACCTTTTCAATAAATGTATGAAAAAATCATTGAAAAAAGAATAATGTGTATAATATACCCCACAAATTAGATTCATACATTATAATGGATATAATTTGAGGAGAGGAGAATATAAAATGGTCTAGCTCTCTAGTATGTGTAAAGATATGAAGCACATAAAAAAAGTGTGGGAACAATTATGTTTCCCCTAAATTCCCCCTCATCCCCCAAAGTATGAGGATAGTAATATTCAAAAGATGTGTGTGAAATATTTGTATAAAATTTCATGTACAAGATAAGAATGCAAGTAACATGTAAGTATAATAGTGAAATAATATAGCATTTAAAGCTCATAATGGGGATTCCATAAAGGTTTCATCGTGAAGAGAACATGAGACATATATACCATATAAAAATTGTATCATAAAAGTATTGTCGGTATATGAATGTACTCTCCCAAGAGGAGAAGAAAAAATTAAGGCATATACAAAAGGCCCAAGAAAAATGTTACAAGAAGAAACAAGGAAAGGAATAGTAGGTTAAAATTTTAAGGTTGTGTCATAGTTTAGGACAACTAGAGAATATTAGTTTAAAGTTTTTCAAAAAAAATACTTTTGACCAAAACTAGTTATGGCTAGAAATAATGTTGGATAAAACATCATGGTACCTACCTTAATTTCAACATTCTTGTATGACCCAAAATTGGCTAACAATGTATGATCGTTTCCATTGGTTAGGTGACTAGGCAATTTACTACTAATCACATGGCAAGAGTTAGTCAAGTGACAGTAAGTGAGGTGGACTACCTTATTTGCATGGAAAGAGTGCATGGATGATGGAGATAATGACTTGTTGGTGCATGTTTTCTTCATTGACAATTTTGAGCCTTTTTAATTTATGAGAGCCTCTAAATTCATAGTTGCATAATCTAATATCTTAATGAGATTTACTATTTGGATTGCTTTCAAACAAGCATTCTCCCACTAGATATGTTCAAGAATGGTTACTTGTTCTTGAAAGTTTGTATCCAAAGTAGGCAAGGATTCCTTAACACTCCCAAGATTTCTTCCACTAAATTTAACATGAACCTAGGACAAAAATGTGAAAATTCAAATGCGGCTTACAAATTGGAGATAGAAACTTTGAATTTATCTTGATGTGTTTGGTTTAATGTTTTGATTTGTTGTTTTCTTCTAATTGAACTAAATTTTAAGTTCAAATTTTATGTTTTCATGTATGTTATGCAATTTTTGAAGGATGAATCACTTGTAGAAACTAGATCTAATTTTTAAATGCTAGTATTTTTTTATGATTTGTGCATTTTAAATATTTTGTATATTTTGAATTATTTTTAAAAGAAAGATAAAATAATCTAATTTAATGTGTTTTTGGATGTTTCTAAATATTTTATGTAAACTAGATAAATAAATTATTTTGCTTTTTTTCATCTAATTTGCAATGAATACAAATCAAAATGAATTAATTCTTGTTATAAATTCCTTTCCTTTCTTTTCCCAAATAAATTTAATGCAAAGAAAATTGAGATTTTTATTCATTTTTCATATAATGTCCAACAAGTAAATATAATTAGAAAAGAGGAAAATGATGTCAAAATAATTTCCCTCTTTCAATTGACAATATAGACAAAGAAAAATGATTTAAACCCATTTTATGTGTGATTATTTTTCTTTTAGAAGTATATTAAAATAAATATTAAATAATTTCTTTATATAAGCTAAAATTGAAAATTTATTTGGAATCAATTTCCTTTATAAACTTTGAAGCAAAGAAATTAATTTCTTTTAAATAATAAATTCAATAGACACTTACAAGAAATGATACTAAAGGGGGCTAAACCCTTCCCCTAGAACATAAGCCATAAATTAGAAATTAGAGTAGGAAAAACGTGTAAACAAAGATTCCCACTCTAAACTATCACAAACATTAGATAGAGCATGCACATAGAACTCCAATTTTTTTAAAAAAATATCAAATATTGTCATAAAAATCTATAGCAAGCGTGATTTTCTTTAAATTATTAAGATGTAGATGTTATTTGCATAAAATTTACCTATTTTGGTAACATAATGTTAGCATAAAAGTGGATTATAAAATGATAGCTTATGGCTCTTATTTATAGATTTTTGGGAGGAAAGATGGATAGTGGGGATGAGATTAGAAGATAAATGGTGGATAATGAATGAGAAGTCTTCTCCTAGGATTGAGGATAGAATGAAGGGTCATTATTGATTTTGTTTAAAATTGAAAGGGTATGATTCTATTTTTAATAAAAATGGTAATTTTTTGCAACCATAAGAATGTGGGAGATAAATGTATTTAGTGGTTCTTTTATTCTTGGAAATGGTTGAGGGAATAATACTTCATTAAATAATTAAATTATTTAATTGTTTCAGCCATTTGAGATGGAAAATAGTATATCTAATTATGTATGAGAGGGATAATGGCTAATTTAATTTAATAAGATTATTTAATTAGGTGGGATACACAAGGAGAGTTAGATTAACTAGACAATTCAATTATTTAGTTAATTTTGGATAAGGTTGTACTAGGAATAATTTAGGTATCTACATTTTCCTACTCTTTAATATAGTGCCATAACTAATTAGCTTTGTGTCAAAGAAGAATAAAAACTAATTTGAAGTGGAGATTCGATGGTAATTTTCCCCAATTGTTTTAGAAGAATGCGGATGACAATGGAGATAATGTCATCTCAAGAGATAATTTAGGATAAATGGGGCCTATGAGGTCCCTTAAGAAGATAATGGAAGATGCAAAGATGTTCCATTAGGGATGAAAGAGTACTTGAGATAAATCATATTAGGGTGATGCACATGTTATGAATATAGATCTAATGATGGATGAGGATTGTACATGATTATTCAATTCCACTTGGATGATTGGATTAGATTATGGGTATGTGCAGGATCATGATGGGCCAAAAAGTGGTGATATCTAAGTGATATGATGACCCATGTGGCTGATGACTTTTTTTTTACCTAAAATTGATGAAACGAAAATGGTTTTTAAAGGATATTCTCAACTTTCCACCAATATAAATTATGCTTTACTTTGAATTTAATAAATAGTTATTATTCATTTTCTATTTGAATTATGACTAAAGTCTTGATTGATAGGTTGATTGAAAAACATCTATAACTTTCAAACGGTATCACATTTTTTGAATCTAAAACATGTGTCACATTCTATGCTTTGCATACTATAGGAATAAAACAAAATTGAATTTTATGAAGTTTTGACCAAGTTAAGGTGGTTAGACTTACAATTTTTTATACTTTTAAAAATTTGTAATAAAAAAATCATAATTAATTATTTACTTACAAAAAAATATGCATCACATCGAGACATGAGTCCCCTACTTATATCTAAAATATTATAAAAAAATTATCATTTTATTATGGTTAGGGTGGTTAGACAAACACCTACTTCTTATTTTTTCCCTGAAATTTAAGTACTACTGCATTGAAATTTCAAATTTTCACCAAATAGATTTAAAAATAAAAATTAACCCAGTAGTTTTGAAACTACATTCAATTTGCTACAGATTCTATTCTTACATATTTTTGAAATAATATAGATAACTTATTCAAATTTTTATGTCAAGTTTCCTAACTCTGATTTTTTTAATTTTATTGCCACTTAAGGGCCCATTTATTCCATGATGATCCTACACATACCCTTATTCTAGATTTCATGGATATAGATCATTGATGATGATGTCTCACAATGAATTAGTGCAGTTATGATGGCACAAAATTTTGGGGATGGAGAATAAATGAATGGAATGAAGAGGATAAAAGATGTAGTAGAAGGGAAGAAGGAATGGAAAATATGGAATATTAGATTAGGTATAAAATATTTCAATGTAAATTTATTTGTGAAGAGAAACCTATTATTTATTGTAGCATTGGAATTATTCACCATGATATAATTGACCATGGTGGTGGTGTTTTATGTACATGTATACAGACACAAAGTAAGTTACAAATAGAGAGTGATCCAAAGAGACACATTGCCAAGGCACACCATCATATGAAGGATGAGGGTGACCATGGTAGTGTGTTGTATGGAGCACTAGAACTATAAAAAATGAATAACATAAGTGGATGCAAATGATTAAACAAAAAAATGTTGAGATGTAAACAAGCATGCAAACAATATATGGAGTAGTAACTAATGAAACTATTGAATCCATTGTAGTGGATAGGGAGGATGGGATGGAGGGGATTTTTGGTTTAAGATAAATGATAAAAGGATGGGATGAAAAGGATATTTTCCGCTATTCAAGATATGAGATATATTTATTTGATGATAATAATGATGATAACATTTTGAAAGTGAGAACAATGTGAGGATAGTGTTGTTAATAATGAGAAAAACACAAAGATTGGGAACAATATCTCCTGATGATAATTATTGGACAAATTTAGGATTATATCTTGTAGCATGATAAGAAATAAAACATATGGATTTTTCTAGATGGATATGATATTTTGAGTGAGACATGATTAGATTTGGATTGGTTGCACATGGATACAGTATTTTGGGGATCATGTTTTAGATTTGGATTATGTTGGGATAAGTTTATTCCTTTGTTTTTCCTATTGATAATGGAACCAATTCCAAGGGAAAAGTGAAGGCTAAAGGTGCATTGGATGGAATGGTTTAGAGATTGGGATTTGGGATGAGATGGATGAGATATGGACTAATGGATGGATTTTAGGAGGGGATTTCCAAGGACTATGTCACAATGGAATAGCATGTTTTATCCAAGATACGTGGTTATATAGTGTTATCTTGGTGATGATGTAATATTTGACAGTGCATGGCCAAAGGATGGACATGTAAATATTTTTCCAAAACATGTTTAATTTATGCCCCTAATCCTTGTCAAGATTAAAGGGAGGATGGATTGGGTAGAATAAATGGATCATCTATATATAATGGATCATATTTATATAATAGATGGATGGGATGGGATGGGAGGGTAGGTATGGTGGAATAGATGGGACAATTTTCCACCATGTGTAATGGTACACATAGATGGGACAATTTTCCACCATGTGTAATGGTACACATAGATGATTAATTTTACACATGACACCCACAAGTGGACTTTCATCATGAAACTTGTCCAAGATGTCACAAGAAGTGGTTTTCATAATTAGAAAAAATATTTCTCTTTTTTTTTTTTGTTTTTCTTTTTGGATGTCCACAAATTTAAACTTCAAGCTCATGTTTATTTGAAGTCATTGATCTAGATCCATCTATTAAGATGTTCCAATAATATATTTCCTTGTAGAGTTACCTTGTTAGGATCGTTGTACTATAGTATAATTTGTAGATATGATGATGTTCTTTGATAGCTAGTTGGCCTTATTTGAATGTGAACTTGATAGAGTGTCACCATATCCCTTTTGGTAAACACTAATTACATGAGTATGGTGGATTTTGGGTTTCAGGTTGTTGGATTTGGGATAAGGATGTGTGGATTTTGGTTGCATTTTTTAGAATTGAAATTTTAGATTTAGATGTTTGGATTGAGATATTTTGGATTAAGACCAACAATTTTATTAGATTATGATGCTTTTCATGATAATTTTCAAGTAAGTGCACACCTATATTGTACATAATGTGTGACTTTACATTTATTACTTTTTGTTGAAATTTTTCTTTGATTTGGCTCATTGATTCACTTTTCTTTGGGATCCATATTTATTTTTTCTTTCTTCTTTATTATTCGATGCATGTTATTTTTTAAATTCATTTTGATTTTGTTCTTTATTTGGATTTTTCACTTTTTATTTGTTTCAATTCTTGATTGTGATATTTATCTTCATAGGAATGATTCACTATGGATGATGGATGTTATTGTTGGTCCCAATCAAGGGATGTTGGATGTTGGGGATGAGAGTTGTCAATATCAGTTGAGGGACTAAGATAAGGATTGGTAGCAATGGGATTACTAGAAGAGCTATGAATAACCCTAATTTTGATGTCTCATTGGATAAAATTTCCCTAGCTATGTTTGAGGTATCATAATTAGGTTTCTTGTTAAGAGGTGTATATTTTATGATTTGATATCTATGATTTTCATACATTAATACTAGTTCCAAAATGTCTTGTTCATGAATTCATAACCCATTTCTATTGTAGCCCATGTTTTAAAAAAAAAAATTGTAATAGGATAGTGTTTTTTCAAGAAAAATATGCATATCCTTCATTAAATAACCATGGCATACTAGATATTTCTATTTTCTCATGTATGTGGAGGATAAACGACATGAAGGTGTTTGGACCAAGATGATAAGATTCCTATGCTTTCTCCTTGTTTGGGGTTTTGGCTTCTTGATCAATGATATGCTTGTCATATTTGATATGTGTCCTAGAGAAGCAAGAATCTCATCTTGGGAAATGGAGGTTGTTGGAGCATGGATGGGATAGAGTTTATGAAAGGATCATTCTAAGCTTCTTTGATGCAAAAGTATCTAGTGGTGTATGGAAATATTGTATTACCCAAAAAAATGGTTTTCCTTATTCTTTCATGGCTTTGAGTCTCATGATGACACTTAAGGGGGGTAAGAAATTCAAATTTTTGAAAAGGTCAAAAATGGGCACTTACTATTTTTAGTAATTCAGTATAAATGAGCACGTATGGACCTAAAATTTACCCAAATGAGAAAATTTTAAAAATGTATCTGATGTCAAAAGAATCATCTTAATATCTTATATCGTTTGGGAGATATTAAAGTTTTCATCTCGAGAAATTTCTCCAATACAACTTAAAACTCAAATTTGGAACCCTTAGAAGCCTTGGAAAAAATTGAAAATGGGTGAAATGATCTTCAAATAAATTTAGCATTGTAGATCTCTTTGAGAAATTTCTAACAATATATTATAATAGCAAATCAGAAAAACAAGTCAAAAGTTATGGCTCTGGGAAGCTCTTCCACCAAAAAATAAATTTCAATAAAATATCTTCTTGGGTGGGAAATTGAATAGTTGGACTTTGGCTCCAAAACAAAAGGGGGAGTTGCATTTTATAGAACATTCTAAGGTGGTTATTGGTGTCAAATAAAAAAATGGAGGTTATAGGGGGTGGCTCCATTAGTGTAGATTTTGGCTCTGAACTATAGAGTTTTCTGAGTGAGTTTATTTTCTTTATAGTGAGACAAGCCCATGTGGTCCTAGCATTGTAGATTTTGAATTTGTAATTTCATTATTTGGAAGAAATCAAAAATGGGTTATTTTCCTTCCTACTATAGAGAAGAAAATTTATATCCTCAAGTCTCAAGACAAGCAAGAGTCTTCAAGGAGAAAATGGTCATCAACTACCTCAAGGAATAAAGCTCAAGTGACGAGATAAAAAGGTGAGAGTTATAGAAACAAAAATATTAGGTCATAGAGGTCTTTTGGACATATTGACGAACTCTCAGTCAAGGATGATAGTGCAACACACAAACGACTTTCACTTACCCTTGGAGAATATTTTGTTGGAATGTTATACCTTTTGGTTTAAATAATTTAAAGGCTACCTATCAAAGATCAATGACAACAATATTTCATGACCTTTTTCATAGTATCATGGAATATTATGTGGATGATCTATTAGCAAAATCAGTCACAAGAGATTCTTACCTAGCATCCTTGCAGTTATTTTTGATAGATTGGAAGAATATAAAGTGAGATTGAATCCAAAAAAGTGTGTCTTTAGTATAACTTCTAGAAAATTGCTTGGGTTTATTATTTCCCATAGAATCATTGAAGTGGATCTCGCTAAAGTTAAAGCTATAATTGATATGCCTTCTCCAACTAATCTAAAGAAATTGCATATCCTTCAAGGGAAGCTTCAATCAATTAGGTGTTTCATAGCTCAACTAGTAGAAAAGTGTTAACATTTCATTCATATTTTGCATAAAAAATGTCACATTTAAGTGGGATGAGGAGTGTCAACAATATTTTCAACAATTAAAGGATTATCTGGCTTCACCTCTAGATTCGATGCCACCTATTCAAGGGAAATCTTTTTTACTATATATCTCAGCTACTACAGTTGCATTAGGAGCTCTCCTTACACAACATGATGATACTGGAAAGGAGATATCTAACTATTATATTAGTCATACATTGGTTGTATATGAGCTTAATTACACTCTAATAGAAAGAGCATGTCTAGTTGTTATTTGTGTGTCACAAAAATTGAGACACTACATGCTTAATCATCAAACAAAACTCATCTCTAAGGTGGATCCTTTAAAGTACCTTTTATCTAAGGTTGTTCTAATTGGTTAAATAGAAAAATGGGTTATAATCCTAAGTTAATTTTACATTAAAATTGTGTGAATCATAAGGCTATCAAAAGACAAATCATTGCAGATCAATCAACAAATGCACCTTTAGATGTAGATCATCCCCTTATTTCAAAATTTCTAGATCAGACAATTTTTAACATTAAATCTTCATGTTTGTGGAGGTTATATTTTGATGGATCTCACACTCAACATGGATTTGGGGCTGGAATTATTTTTATCACTCCACAAGGTGATTGTATCCCAAAGTCATATAGACTTATTTTCCCTTGCATGAATAACATTACAAAATATGAAGCTTTAATCACTGGTCTTAGAATGGCAATTCAATGGAAAATAAAGGAACTTCATGTTTTCAAATATTCACAATTGGTTGTATGACAAGTGAATGGTGATTATAAAAAAAAGAACGAAGAAATTCTCCCCTACAAGAGGATGGTGGATAGTATTATACAATAATTTTCAATTATCATTTTTGAGAAAATCCCAAGGGCAAATAAAAAAGCTATTGATGTTATGTCTACTATTAGATCTCTCTTGGAAATGCCTCATGATACTCATCATTGCAAGTTTTTGGTAGAGCAACTTTTGATGTTCCTGAATCTAAACTAGTGTATGAATTTTTTGGTCCTAATTCTCCTTGGTGGATCATGATGTTTACACCTATCCCCATGATGGTATGCTTATTCCTAACTAATCTAATGCTCAAAGAAAACATTCATTTTTCAATCTTCCTATTTTGTCATCTTTGGTGATACTCTTTATCAAAGGAGTCTTGATGGTGTCCTCGGGTGTCTAGACTTGAAAGAAGCTAAAACTACCTTATTTGAGGTACACAAAGGTATTTGTGGGGCTCATTCTAGTGGACCTACCCTTGTCAAAAAATTATTAATAACTGGATATTATTGGCCAACTATGGAATATGATGCAAATTTATTTTTTAATAAATATCGTCAATGTCAACAACATGGAGACTTGACTCATGCATCCATCAAAGAGTTACAACTGATAACTACTCCTTGTCCTTTTTCACATTAGGGACTTGATCTTATAGGAAAAATCCACCCCTGCATCCAATGGTCATAAGTTCATCACCCCCATTGAGTATTTTATGAAGAGGGTTGAAGTCGTTCTATTATCCAATATTACTAGAAATCAAATAGCCAAATTTATCCTAAATTATATGATTTTTTGCTATGGTATCCCTCATGTTATCATTACAAGAAATTTAAAACCTTTCAAAAATTAAGATGTTCATGATCTTTGTTATCAATTCCATATCTAGCATCACTTTTCCACTCCTTATTATCCACAAGGTAATAGTCAAGTTGAGGCCTCCAATAAAACTATATTGAAAATACTTAAGAAAGTAGTTAATGAAATTGATTGTGATCGAAATTTATAGCTTAATCTTTCTTTATGGGCCTGTCGCACTAGTACTCACAAACCTACAAGAGCCACTTTGTATTCCTTAGTCTTTGGAATTGAAGCCATTTTTCCTATTGAGTTTGAGCTCCCCTCCTTAAGGATGTCTTTAAAGAATGCCATTGACGAAGAAGAGTATCGAATATCTAGAGCATATGAGCTTGATTTATTTGATGAAAGGCATCTTAATGCATTAAATCACTTACAATTTTATCAAAACCACCTTTGTCGTAGCTATAACAAAAAGGTCAAAATTTGAGGGTTTGAAATTGGAGAAATGGTCCTAAAAGATAATCAAAATAATCAACAAGATAGAGATAAGAAAGGAAATTTTGAACCTAATTGGTTGATACCTTTTATTATCATTGAAAACTATGGTTTTGAAGCTTATAAACTTTCTAAACCTGAAGGAGAACCTTTGGAAGAGCCTATTAACAACATTCATCTTAAGAAGTTTTATGCTTGACCCTTGGGTTATCCTAGTAGTTTGTACATACTAGTCTCATCATTGCATATGCATTCAATTTCATCCCCTATTTTGTATCCCATTCACCTATCATTAACCATTTACATGTCCTTTTCTTGTCCTCCAGGGCTTGGTTGTTCATATCTATCATTTTTATGTTGTTTACCCATGTTAGTTTGTATTTCCTAGTTGGGGGAACCTTATGCCTTGACCTTGATTTTGGGATGGATTCTTATGTCTTGAAATCATGTGAATCCAAAAAAATGAGCTTTAACAAAAATCATGAGAAAAAAAAATTCAACTATTGAGCTAAATCTTTGACTTGCATAGCTTGTTTCTTATCTTTTAGTATAACTATCAAAACATTTTCATGTCCTAACATAATCATATTTACTATGATGGCCATTATTAAAACAAATCGGTCCTAACGGATGCATCCTTCCTACAATGGACCTTATCTATCAAAATTGAGCTTATCCTTTTGGCAAGAGATATGTTGATGGTTGATTTTTGTTTCTTAGTTGATTTTCTTTTTCTTTCTTGGTTTTATCTTTTCTAGATCCCATTTTCTCGAGGAATGACTATCTTAATATGCTTAAAGCATCTTGGGTCATAACATAAGTGTCTTCTTTGGCATGTTTGACTTTATTTTATCTCTCATTTGCTCGATGAAGGCCTATATCTTAATGTGCTTAGAGTAGCTTGGGTTTAGACACGACCTTTCTTTCCTTTGTTTTTGCATGTGTGTTGTGTGTATGCAAGCTAAGTAGAAGAAAAGTGATATCCACTTGCTAAGGTTCCTCTTCAAATTAAAAATTTATCTTTTTTTCTTTTCTTATTGCTTTGCACTTTGCATATCACCTTTTGTTGTATCTTCTTTTTGTAGGTTTCATTTTGATATTTGATCCTTGATGGAGATTGATTTCACTGCATTCGTAAGTGATAGTATGCATCATAGTATCATAATCATAACATGTACACCATAATCATATATCATAAATCGCAACATCCATCATTATATATATGTATGGTCATAATAAATCGCCGTCATCACCATAAATAACATCATAAACTTAACTCTTCTTGTCATGAGATTGACCCGAGACCTATTTTCTAGTCAATCTCTTGACGATGCATCATATCCTCCATCCTATGGTCAAAGGGGCATGTTGGTGCATATCATCAATATTTTTATTTGAAACAACACTATAAAACACATTGTCTCAAAGAGGGGCAAAATGTAGACACCTAAAATTAGCTGATACATTTTCATCTTATCATTTCATCATTATCCTAATCATTTCTTCTATCTATATTGTGTAAATAATTTTTAATTATTTAATTAAGCTATGCTCATTTTCCTTTTTATCCTAATAATTATATATTTTTTAAAATTATTTAATTGATTCACCTCTTATCATTTTCCCTCCAACGTTAATGGAAATTAAAATTAAAATTATCTTTGGTTCACTAATTTAATTAGCTAACACGCCTCGTTTAAATAAATTTAAAAAAATTAATTTAAATTAATTTTTTTCCTTTATAATTAAATAAAAAAATTATTTAATTAGCTAACACTCATCTTTTAAATTAAATATTTTCTTCTAAAATAAATAAATAAAATATTTAATTCATTAAGCTATCATTTGCATTAATAAATTTAATTTAATTTATTTAATTCCTTCCTTCAAAAATCAAAATTATGAGCCTTACACTATTTTGAATTGTCCTATCCATTTATCTTGCAAATCAATTTCCACCATTGATCAAATGTCAGGTGAAACATATAAATAAGAAGCTTTCATTTCAATCAAGCACCCTAGCACTTTTATTGTCAAGATCTCTCTAGCAATTTTATGATCAAGATCTATCAAACATTCAAGCATTCAAGTATTATCAAGCATTATCATGCATTTTCAAGAGTTATCAAACATTATCATTGTCATTTATCAAGCATAGGTATCATTTATCTCTAAGCATTTATACATTTTTTTTTTCATAGTTTATTACTTTGAAGAGCAACCAACAATGGAACAAATCAAGATCCTTGCTATGATGGCATTGTTTGTTATCTAAATTCTATATTCTGACCCAAGATCTTAACTTCATTGTGTAATTGTGAGAGTGTGAGTTTTGCATTATTGATATTTGTGATCCACATTTTCATCATCCGCAATTCATTTGCCAAATTTTCTATGAGACACCCTCAAGACTAACTCCCATCGAACAAAGCAAATATAATAGATTTAAGAATATATTTCCAAATTAGAAGCCACTCAAAATAGTCTTGCTAAATACATTGATACCATTACTATTGACCCCTCTTCCATGATATTAATTTAATTATAATACTCTATATTACAGTGAAACTATGTAAACATATAAAAGATGTTTAGATTTAGTGAGGAGTCTTCTACACTTATTATTAAAAACTGATAACCTCCATAATAATTTGAGTTACTTTATTCTATTTTTTTTTTGAGCTAGATAACTATACTATAATTATTCTATCTTAAATATGTGCACTGAACTTTCATTGAATTAAAAAAGAATAGAAGCTTCTTGATATGATTACAAAGTAGATACATCTTCACCCTTCGGACACTTGATGTACTTGTAGAATAGAGTCATTTCTTCTTCATGGAATAAAGTGTACATTGTGTTTGATGCCTTTTATCATTACCATTCATTATTCACCTACTCACATAAAATCCATAAAGGGTAGGCATCATTATGCCAACTAACTCTCTATTTAAAAACTTATCTCCCTTCCTTTTTAGAAATTATTGTTTGTGAGGATAATTGTAATGTTTTACTTTGCTTGTTTCTCACATTTTACAAAGAATACCATACTACTTTCAATGCTAATATCAAACCTCATCATTGCAACCTAACTCCATTTTCGCTCTTGTTTGTTTATTATGAAAATGTTAAACATGGGCGGCAATCAACTAATATTTTATTTTATTTTCTATAGTAATTATTAGAATGTTTTGGATTCATTGTAGGTGGTCTCCATTTGCTGGGGCACAAATATAATATTATATTAACACCTCAAACTATGTCATGAAATCCTTGTGGATACACATGCAAATCTTTTATAAATATTGTCAATACCGGTTAAAAAGGCATTCCAAATATGATAACTAAGTTATGATGTAATGTGAATAGTAATATGGGTTCTTTTCTAATTAAATATGTATTGAATTTTTATTTGATCTTTTTAGAGTATCAATCTAGCTGGTCTTGATTTGTTGGGGTAGATTGTGGAGGGTGTTCTTTTTGTCAAAACATTATGATTATTATTATTTGTAAATGTGGAGTGTTGGTTTATTATGGTTTGATATAATTTTAGGGATTTTGTTTGTATGATATTATTGTATGTTATTCATTGTTTGTATTTTGAATATCAATCATATTTTGATAGTATTGTAAGTAAGAGAAATCATTATTTCAACTGTTTTTTGGCTTTCAATTAATTCCAATTGCACTAGATTATAAACTAAAAAGGATTGTTATTTTATAACAAAATAATATTTTTTAGCATACATTCTTAGCCTACTTAAGCTATGTTTCCTAAGTAAGAATATTAAGTTGGAAAAATGAAAAATGGATAATATAGGAAATCCAAAGTCAAATTACAAAAAATAAGTATAGAATAAAGAAGATAAGACAAGAAGGAACCTAGAAAGTAGATCCAAAAGCTCATTGATCTAGATGTTAGTGAACTCACACTATTGTTTGAGCTATACACTATCATTCGAGGATGGAACAAAATAATACATTCATAGAATTTGTCCCTACTTGCACATTAGGAGGCAAAGGAACACAACAAAATACTTTGGAAGCTAATAGAAATGTACATGTTTACTAAAAAACATTTTAAACAAACTATTTAAAGTGGAATAACAATCAATGATGCAAGGGCATCCATTTTGGGTGCATTTGTTGTCATTTGGTAAAGGCTTGGTTTTGGGTTAATTTAGGTTGTTTTGTGCTAATAAGGTCATTTTGGACCATTTGAAGTCATGTGGGGTCATTTTGATGATTAGATGTCAAAGTTACAAAATGTTGTCAATGAAAGTGATTACAACTTTGCACTTTTGTTTTGTGGGAGTTATGAATTGGTTTGGTAGTTATTAATCATGGTAATTCAATGTAATGGAGAGGTTCACATGCCAAGAAGGGTTGGGAAGAGTTTTGGAATGGATAAATACTTCATTTTGCCATATTTTTCCTTGAGCTTTATGGCGTAATAGCCTGCAAATCACATTTGTAAGGCCTTGTATAGATTGTTACAATCTTGAAAGTGATTGGAGAAGTTGAATAATTCTTTACTCTTTCAAATGTTTTTGTTTGATGAAATTTTATTCTTTTTTGTAGAAGTTATGGTCGTTTTAATGTTAACGGATGTAGATTTTTACTGAAAAGACAAAAAAAAACTTGCTTGGTACAAATTTGTACAGTACATTACAGGCTTGAAACCAATTATAAAATATTTTACTATGTGTTTAGAGACAAATTTTTGTTTGGGTTGATTTCATTAAGTTTTGTAAAAGTTATGACTGGTTTAGTCTTGACAGCCCTGTTCAGCAACTAGGGTTCTCAATGAACTTGAAAAATTCGTATCTTTTGTTTTAACTGTCCAAATTTGCCAAAAATTGGTGAAGATTTATGTTTGAATATTTTCAAAAAACACTTTAAATTAAAATTCATAGTTTGCATTTTTGGAGGAGTTATATAAGTTTGTGTTCACATTATGAGAAAATGGTCATAAAACCCTAAGTTACTTGGGGGTTTAGTAAGATCTATGCATTACTTGTTCTTGAATGGATGGTGAAACATTGAAATGCGTTGTAGGAGGCTTGTACAATCCAATACTCTCATATTTCATTTTATTTCCTTGTTAAATTCCTATTAGGCCATTGTAGCAATGTTTTCAAGTTGAATTAGGGTCCACCAAGTCATGGTTTGTAATGAGTCTTTGTATGAAATGTGTCAAATCAGTCAAGTTGATCTAAGTTGAGACCTTACTCTACATCAATAAATAATTTGGTAATAAAAACCTCAGTTGTGGGTGGTTTCTTTGAAATAATCTTGTTTCTGGAACAAACAAGATGTTTGTGACTACTTGGGATATTACCTTCAAGTCAAGCCCTTATTTTGGTCTTTCAACTTCCACAAGAATTCAATACAATGAGAAAAACAATAGATTTCAAGTGTTTGATCTTAATCGTAAGTGCCTCTAATATGTAACAACATCAAAATAACCAATCTATAAGCATCAAGATCTTAGGTCTACAAAGATACAGTACTTTAGTGTGTGTATGGCTAAATATTAAGTGGTGATGATCACCAATAATTTTTTCAATGGAGAGAATGAAATAAATAATAAACAAAGAGATAGATAAAAACTATAAGAAGAGATGGAGATACTCACCAATAAAAAATAAGAAGCAAATAATACTAGACAAATGAGGGAGAAATTATAGAGAAGGAGAAACTACATACTACTTGTTCATCAAAAGAGAATAAGTTTTTTAGTAAGCCCCTATTTTGGTCTTTCAACCTCTATAGGAAGTCAATGGAATGAGGGAAAATGGATTTCAAGTGTGTGCTCTTAGTCCTAAGTGCCTCTAAGATTTAAGAACATCAAAATAATCAACCTATGAGCATTAAGATCTTAGGTCTACAAAGATATATTGTTGAATAATATGTTGTGATGGTCACCATAATTTTTCCAACAAAAAGAATGAAATAAACAAACTAAGCAAAGAAAGAGATATGAAATATAAGAAATAATGGATATTCTCACTAATAGAAAAAATAAGCAACCAATACAATACAAATGAGAAATAGAAACAATGGCCAATGAGTAGCTACATACAACTTGTTAATTAGAAGAAAATTAAAATTTGAGCAAGCTATACTAAAAAATTATCAATAAAATAAAGTGTTGGAGATCAAACATATAAGGGCGCCTCAATTTTTCTAGTAGTATCTACTCACAAGATGCCACAACAATGGAGGAATAACCAACAAGAAGTAGCAAGAGTGAGAAGGAAAAATGAGTTGCATATTTTCAAAAGATGAGTTTGCAAGAGGATTGAGATAGAGAGGAAGGGCTAAATTTGAGCCTTTAGGAGCATTTTTGCACTAGGTAAGCTTTACGACAAGTTCTAATAGCCACTTGAACAAGAAGATTAAATTTAAAATTTTAAAAAATTATAGGGCACTAATGTGCTCATGTGGATGTCAACATGCCCATATTGTCGCCCTAGAGAAAATACTAAAAATGAATCCTTGGAATTTAAAGTGTCAATAACACATAAAAATATGATGTATAATTTAGCAAATTGGTGATGAGGAGAGGTTTTTATCATTAGCTCAATGCATCTTAAACATGTTATTGGAGGGATATGCCAAAGTGAGGATAATTTTTATTGCCAAAATTGTAAGGTAAGAACATTTCAACCTTACAAGTATATATTCTTCATCTCCATAATGGTGAATACACACAATAATCATAGTGCCAGTAGGATTTTATCTAAGCATTATAGATAAAATAGTTAGTTATAATATAATGCCAATAGTAATACTTTTTCCTTTTTTTATTGGTAACATATGAATTTTTAGCTTGGCTCGAGTCAAGTGAAGCCATAAATGGGTGACATCATCCCCAACATGAACATACTATATTAAAACAAATAGTTTGAACCCATAAGTTCAATAGCCCAATAAGGGAACAAAGCTTGCAAACAACCAACCTATTGATGGTTTGGAGCATGAAGTCACTAGAATGAATACCATTAGCTTCAACATTAAGGTTCAAAATTTCGTGAAAAATGGATTAGTGAAGGTACAATGCTTGTGATTATAATTGCCTAATAGGGATTTAAATATTGGTTTCCACAATAATAATTCTATGATTTAATCATTGCACTATGCCATAAATGGAAATACATGTGTTATTTTAACTTTCATACATTTGATTTTTGTAGAATATTAATCTAGCTAGTCTTGATTTAATGTTGGGGTAGATTATGGCATGAATATGATCTATTTTTGGGTTAAAACACTGGGAACATTACTATTTATGGATGTAATGTGGATTTATCATGGTTTGATATAATTTTAGCGATTTCACTTGCATGCACAAAGATTATTGTTTGTTATTAGTTATTTGAATTTAGAAAATCTATGACATCTTGATAGTACATATTATTCATCTCCATAAGAGTGAGTACACACACTTATCATAGTGCAAGTAGGATTTCAAAGTAGATATAATAGTTAGTTGTAATGTAGTTTCAATAGTCATATTTATTCTTTTTAAAATAAATATGCATTTGAATTTTTAGTTAAAATTTTTAGAGTATCAATCTACCTGGTATTTATTTTTTGGGATAGATTATGGAATGAATATGGTCTCTATTTTAGGCCAAAACACTAGGACCATTACTATATTTAAATATAGAGCATTGGTTTTTCACAATTTGACAATTTTAGGGATTTTCATTGCATACAAAGATTATTATTTGTTAGACTATTTGAATTTATAATGTCAATGATATATCGGTCTAGTGTATATCCATTATCACCATAATGATAAGTACACACACTAGGCATAGTGCAAGCATGACTTTATCCAATAATTATAATTAAAATAAATATAGAATTGCTAACTTAGTCATTAGGCTCCATTTTTTACATGTAAACAACTTTATCGACACTAGACCAAAGCCTTTACATTATACATCTAAAATCTATTAGAAATCCATTCCCCTTGCCTATTTCTTGCACACCATTTTAGTAGATTCATCAAGGACTTGAGTTGTGACACATCCCTTATTGTTTGTAATTAATTATAGTGTTGATTATACTTTATATTAGAATAGAAAAAATCACTTGAGCCATATATATTTCCTTCTTTACTTTTATATTCTCTATATCTTTGAAACTGTCATATCATACTCTTATTGTTGAATGAACTGGATAAATGAGAGGGGAGTGAATCAGTTGTATCTAATTAAAACATCAAAACCCTCAACAGTAATCAAATCCACATGCATTCATTAAACCCTTATTTTGTTAAAGTGATTAATCATGAAATGTAGATAACAAAAAATGAAATAACAACACCATACATAAGAGAACACCATATTTACATGGAAAACCCAATGAGGGAAACACCATAGTGAGGACTAACTCACAATATAAGTAATTACATAACTGATACAAGGGCTCATTGCCAGAATAGGATGCATTGTGCAAAAAGGCTCATAACCAAGGCTCACTGCCATAGAAAGAAAAAGAAGATAGAAGAGAAATGTTACATAGAGAACAACTTCTCAATGCAACAAGGAATCCACCACAAATGCTCCAACACTTTCATAGCCTTGCTTGAAAGATTGCGGACACCTTCGGCTCATTGCCTTCAAGAATCCAACACTTTGAACTTCACATTTCTCTACTCAAATTTACGTCTATACTTTTGTAATTTTCATCACATTCATCACTCACATCTATCTCACATCTATCTTGCCTCTCTCTTGGATCCTACAACAACACCACTCTTATTTATATTATCCTAAACCTTGAGAAACTTTTCCAAGGTTGGCAACTCATCCTTTACATTTAAAATTTCAAATTAGGTCAGCACCCAAACATTCATGTGATGGATGGGTAAACCCACAAATTTGGTTTACAATTCCGTTAAGGAAAAATGTATTTTCAGATCGAAAACAGTTTAGGGGGTTTGTTAGAACTAGGGGGGTTCGTTAGAACCCCCTAAAGGGTTCACTAGAACCCCCCTTTTTCCCCCTTCTCCCCCTCTTCTACCAAATCTCTACAAAAAATTTCCCTTCGAAACTCGGGTTGAGGATGAAAATGGAGGAGACTTCACATACCCAAATGGATGATGGTAGTCCTCAAAACGAGCTATCCATCGAATATAATTTTAATATGTTTGGTTTTATTATTTATTTATTTTAGTTTGATTAAACATAGGTTTTCACTGAAAATCAAGCTCTATGTTCTGCACATGTGGAAAAATAGCAGATTATCAAAAAAAATTTGAAAAATATCAGTGCACTAGATATTAATGCCCTTGATCCAACAAAAAAAATCAATACATACAAAAATTTGTATTTTAGCTAGTGAATCATGTCTAAATTGTAATTGGTTTGACTTTGAAACTTAATTATGAAAAAAATATTCAATGAAATTCTATGAAACCAATTCCATGCACTGGATATCATAGTTATGAATCTAAATTCAAAAAAATTATAATTTTATCCTTCATAGAAATTTTTTATGTGTTAGCTAGTAACACCACTCTTTAAAAATGGTGTTTATTGTTAAAAACTAGTTTTTAGAGGAGATGGAAAAAGAAGTGCAATTTGATTCCAATTTTTTTGAAAATAAATAAATTAGAATCTACAAACAAAATGTCACAAATCACTAGTTTGCATCATCTTCAAATTCCTCACGGTTTAGCCGCTATAAGTGCCTGAAAGTGAAGATTTAGTTTAAAAAATTTAGTTCAATGTCTAGTTTGGCCAAAAATTGTAAACCAGTATTGTGAGATCACCTGGATAGGAATGAAAGAAACCTATCTAAATCCTTAGTTAGGACCCAAATTTATCCTAACACACTTCAACACGCTTCCACAAGCTTCACCTGTAGTGTTAACACTAGGTCGACTGTTACCCATGCTAAACACCATAAAACATTAAGTACACGCTTCCCATTTGATCAAGATGACACAAAAACCACAAAAATACCTTTTACATGATCCAGAACAATCCATGAATCACCTAAGATCCAACAAAAGCTTCATCCAAACTCGCATCATAGAAATATTTTGATCTAGAACATCCGGTTAACCTTATACACACGCTGATGCATAAAACACACACTGTCCTACACTAAATCAAGTGAAACCTTGAATGCTAAAAGATAAAAACACTATAAGAAAATTCCCAGATCCACACAACTTGAAACCAAAATGTGAAGAAATGCGGAGCAAATACATTTCTCCCAAACCACAAAAAAACCACTAAAAAGCTAGTTCACACACTAGTGAATATATCTCACTCCATATAGCAATCTAGAAACCCAAATTCTAGATATAGAAACTACTGAAAACCTTGAACAACATATCAAATTCACACAAGCATAGAATCAACATAGAATAAAAATGGAGCATATCCCAGAGCACATTTTGAACACTTATACAAGATTGTTTACTTTGTTTATCAAATTTTCTCAAAAGCACTTGGAAACCAAGTACCAAAGACATCATCTCTACACATTACACTATTACAAAACATCTCTAAACACTACAATATAAATATAGCTCCATTTTTTCACAAAACTTCCTCAATATATCAACTATACATGCACAACCTGCAACATACAATTTCCCTCTTTTTCACAAATTTCTTAATATCCTCGACATCTTCATCATTCGAAAAAATTCCTCAGCACATAGTTGAAATCAATGATAAATCCAACTTGTTGACATCAATGACAACACCTTCATACTTGTAACAATATCTGTTGGAAAAACAAGGATAGACAATTGAGAGGGGGGGTGAATCAGTTGTAACAAAATTTAAAAAATTATCTTACTTTATCAACCTTTAATCTCAACTCTGATAATTAACAGTGAAAGCAAGAATCAGCAACACATCAAAAACACACAACACCAAGATTTTTGTGTGGAAACCCTGTTAGGGGAAAAACCACGATGGAGATTAATCCACAATTATACCTTGTTAAAAATTATAATAGAAAATGAATAATGAATTCAGATGCATTCAGGCACACTGCCTAGAGCTCACTGCTCAGAAGGGAAGGTTCACTATCTTACATAAAATAATCAAATTAAATCCATTTGATGAGGTTGAACTGAGAAATTAGCTTTTTTAAAAGCCTAATGACAGTTCCGATTAGGCACATAAATACTTCTTCACACTCTGATCTGCACTCGAATGATCTAATCTTTATTCGTACATATCTTGCACACACTTTGCATACATTCACTAAGCATACATCAAAATGTGGAAATAATCACTCTTATATATCTGCTACATGAATTTACATCAACAACTCTGTCGACCACAAATAAGGAATAAATGAATTGCAAATTGTCAACCCAATTTATGAACATATCTCAATGCGTACCAACCTAAGTCAATCACAACATAATGAAGACCTAAATCAACATCCTCGAATATTCCAAGCATTCAAAAATTAATCCACAAGGATCTGCAACACACTACAACCATCATGTTGACCAAGAACATGAAAACTTGAACACACAAAGGAAAAATATTTGATCACAAACACACCGATCAATGCAGACGCACCACAATGATAGAGCACGATCTAGAAACATCACTGAAAATCTCAAGAGCATACGCAACAACTCAATTTACTAGAATTACATTCTCTTCTTCTAGAAACACCTTCTATAGTAACGAAATAACTGTAGGAACTCATAAACTCATAAATTTCTCCAATCTTGATGTGCACCTCTAAAAATTCTGGAGAACATACTAGATATGCTCAAAAATAAACCCTTTAATGTGCGACTTCTGAATATCAATGTACACAAATTTCCACCACTTTGATCTTCACAGCTTCACAGACTGCCTGCAAGATATTTATTATAATTTTCTCAATATCCTCGGCATATACATTCTTGAAGGCACCAATTCTAATAATTTTGACATCAATGAAAACCACATATCAACAACACAACCACATCATCCAACAATCTCCCCCTTTGGCATTGATGGCAACACATGATGTGAAAAATACCATCAACACAACTAGCTCTTTTCCAATAGTCTCCTTCATCTCATACTGTTCTTCTCCTCCTTACATTGCTCTTCTCCCCTTTTCTTCCTCAAAGGTTTTTCACATTACTCTGCTCCCCCTTTGACATCAATGGCAAAGGTACACAATCTCTGACCCACATATCCGAATCATCTGACTACTCCCCCTGAGTAGCAGCCACCATAACATCAATCTGAAATGAGATCTGACTGTAGGTGCATGGATTGATGCAAAGACTTGCATCTTAGTTTAGATTAGGAGGGGAAATCACCCCTAACTTGCCTCTGAGATACTCAAAAGTATCCTTAGGCAAAGGTTTAGTGAAGATATCTACAATTTGTTCCTTAGTGGGCACATATTCCAATCTAACTTCTTTATCATTCACTTTGTCTCTCAAAAGTGATACTTGATAGATATATTCTTTGTCTTTGAATGTAGCACTGGATTCTTGGAAATGTTTATGACACTTGAATTGTCACAAAATCTAGCAATAGGCTCATCATACTCAATTATGATATCTCTCAGCATCTACTTTATCCACATTACTTGAGTACAATTTTTTGCAGCAACAATATATTCTTCCTCAATAGTAGATAAGGAAATGTAATTCTGCTTTTTACTTAGTGAAGACACTAGCTTCTTCCCCAAGAAGAATGCACCACCACTTGTACTTTTCATTTCATCCACATCTCTTGCCCAATCTGCATATGTAAAGGCATTCAAAGTTAGATCATCATCCTTAGGATACCATAGACCAAAATCAATTGTTCCTTTCAAGTATCTAAAAATTATCTTTGTTGCAGTCATATGTGATTCCTTTGGATCAGCTTGATATCTAGCCACCATGCATACAACATTCATGATGCCTGGTTTGGTCTGAGTCAAGTATACAACATTCATGATGCCTGGTTTGGTCTGAGTCAAGTATAGCAATCCACCAATCATTGACATGTACCTTGTTTGATTAGCCTTAGGAGAATCATCATTTTGTGTTAACTTGCATCTGGTTACCATGGGTGCACCTACAGGCTTTGAGTCTTCCATGCCAAAAAAATTCAGTAACTCTCTTACATATTTGGATTGAGATATAAATATTTCATCATCTAACTGAGTAATTTGCAATCCTAAAAATAATTTCAGCTCTCCTATCATTGACATCTCTTGATTCACCGGAACAATTTGAACTTGATTATGTGTCTGAGTAGTCTTTCCTTTATATGTACTATCTTATTGATCATATCCACGATATTTGGATGACCTATCAATATCCTCATCAACTCTGATATTTTCACTTTCAACCATTTTCTTCAATCTTCTATTGTAGCACTGGTAAGCTTTGCTCTTATTAGAGTAACCCAAAAAGATTCCTTCATCACTTCTAGCATCAAACTTGCCAATATCTTCATCTCTCTTGATATAACATCTACTTCCAAAGATTTGAAATACTTAACAATAGGCTTATGACCAAACCACAACTCAAAAGGATTCTTACCAGAATTACCATTGACATTTACCTGGTTGATAGTATATACAACAGTGCTTATAGCTTCTCTTCAGTAGATATGAGGGACATTACCTTCCAACATTATAGTTTTGGAAGCATCTAAATTTTTTTAGTTCTTTCTCTCAACAAATTTGTTCTGTTGTGGAGTCGGGGGAGCAAATAATTGTCTTTTGATTCCATGCTCTTCAAACTCCCGAGAAGTGAATTCACCACCTCTGTTCGATCTTAAGCATTTGACCTTCAAACCTGTCTCATTCTCTACCATAGCTTTAAAACATTTGAACTTTTCTAGTGCTTCATGTTTTTCTCTCAAGAAAGCAACCCATATCATCCTAGAGTAATCATCAATAAGCAACATAAGGTACCTTTCTCCTTGTAGACTTTTGATTCTAGATGGACCACATAGATCAATATGTACCAAATCCACTACTCCATTAGAATGATGTTGTTTGCTTCGAAAATAAATTCTTGTCTTCTTTCCCATCTGACATTCCTTGCATATGGTGTTAGTAGGCTTTACTAACTTACGTAGATCTTCGACTGCTTGTGTTGAGCTTACTTTGACAATGTTATCAAAATTCACATGACACAGCCTCCTATAACATAACCAACTTATATCAACTTGAGAAATTAAACAACTTTCACTAGCAACACTTAGTTGAAAAATATTACCTCTTGTCTTTGTACCTGAAGCAATTACATTTCCAAAGCTTCCCAATATCCTACATTTTCCATCTTTGAATTGAAGATTGTATCCCTTGTCGACCATCTGTCTAGCACTCAACAAATTGTGCTTCAATCCTTCAACATATAGGACATCATCAGTATTATATTTACCACCAAGAGAAATAGTGCCTCTGCCATAAATCACACCAACATTGTTATCTCCAAATCTTACAACACCACTATCATACTTCTTCAAGCTTATAAACTTGCTTTTGTCACCAGTCATATGATGTGAGCATCCACTGTCAATCACCCACTCATCCTTTTCGTCAATTTTGGTTGCAAGAGCTTTCTCAATGTTCTAATTATTAGTAGATTCAGTGGATATCAGACCATTTTCCTTGATAGAAATGAATACCCATCCATCTTCATTTCCATTTCTTTATCAGATTCATCATTAGTAACACCTTCTTCAACATAATAAAATTTCTTTTTAAATCTAGACTTGTTAGGTTTGTACTTAGAAACTCTTTCAGGACACCTTGATGCAAAATGACCTATCTTACTGCAAGAGAAAAAATTTTAATAAGCAACTTTCATTTATACTTACCTTGTCCTCTGGCTTCTCTTTTCACAATCAATGCTTCCAACTCTTCTAGCTCTCTTTATTCATCTTCAATCTGTTTCATCTCATCTTCATATTTGAATGTCTTTTTGGAACTTTCTCCCGGATCATATCTCTATTGGATTTTTCCGGATACAATAGCTTTAAATGTAGATTATGTCTTAGGAGTAGACTCACCAAATTCACTCAACTCAAAGGCAACAAGTTTACCAATCAACATATCTCTTGTCACATTGGTTACTGTCGTGAGCTCTTCAATAGCATTATCTTTTTTTTTGTAAGAAGTAGGCACTGATCTAAGCACTTTAGCCACAATCTCATCTTCTTCCATAATTCCACTGACACATCTAATACCCATCACTAGTTCATTTAATTTTTGCATGAAAGCAACAATGTTCTCATCTTCACTCATCTTCATGTTTTCCCATTTTCCTTTCAGACTTTGCATCTTAGCAACTTTCAGTTGTGCATCTCCTTCATACAATGTCTCCAACTTCTTCTAGATCTCACGTGTTGTCTTCAGACCTATCAAATTTGTCATCTCTGAATTTATCAAAGCACACAGTAATGGTTCAATAGCCCTAATATTAGTTTCACCTTCTTTGATCTCATTAGGATTGGTGGGACCATTATGAGGAATATTATATATGTTCTTTGTAATCTTCCAAAAGGGCTCACGAATGCACTTCAAATGACACTCCATTCTGACCTTCCACGAAGAGTAATTTGTACCATCGAATCTAGGACTACCCTTCTTGTATGATGCCATCTCAAATCACCTCAAGCTATTAAACTTCTTCAGAGGAACTAGCTCTGATACCAATTGTTGGAAAAACAAGGATAGGCAACTGAGAGGGGGGGTGAATCAGTTGTTACAAAATTTAAAACTTATCTTAATTTATCAAACTTTAATCTCAAATTTGATAATTAACATTGAAAGCAAGAATCAACAACACATCAGAAACACATAACACCAAGATTTTTGCATGGAAACCTTGTTAGGGGAAAAACCACGATGGAGGTTAATCCACAATTATACCATGTTGAAAGTATAATAGAAAATGAATAAGGAATGCACATGCATTTAGGCACACTGCCTAGAGCTCACCGCTCAGAAGGGAAGGCTCACTTCCTTACATAAAACAATCAAATTAAATTCATTTGATGAGGTTGAACTGAGAAATTAGCTTCTTCAAAATCCTGATGACAGTTCTGATTAGGCACAAAAATACTTCTTCACACTTCACTCAAACTTCTTCAAAATTTGCTTTGCACTCGAATGATCTGATCTTTATTCACACATATCTTGCACACACTTTGCATACATTCATTGAGCATAAATCAAAATGAGGAAACAATCACTCTTATATACCCGCTACATGAATTTACATCAACAACTCTGTCAGCCACAAATAAGGAATAAATGAATTACAAACTATAGGCCCAATTCATGAAAAAATCTTAATGCGTATCAACCTAAGTCAGTCACAACATAATGAAGACCTAAATCAACATCCTCGAATACACCAAGCATTCAAAAATTAATCCACAAGGATTTGCAAAATGCTACAACCATCATGTCGGCCAAGAACATGAAAAATCGAACATACAAAGGAAAAATCTTCGATCACGAACACACTGATCAACGTGGATGTACCATAATGATAGAGAACGATCAAGAAACATCACTGAACATCTCAGGAGCATACACAATAGCTCAATTTACTAGAATTACATTCTCTTCTTCTAGAAACATCTGCTACAGTAACAGAATAACTGTAGGAGCTCAAAAACTCATAACTTTCTCCAATCTTGATGTGCACCTCTAAAACTTTTGGAGAGCATACTAGATAGGCTCAACAATAAACCCTTTAATGTGTGAATTTTGAATAGCAACGTACAAAAATTTCCACAACTCTAATCTTCACAACTTCACATACTGCCTACAACATATTTATTATAATTTTCTCAATATCCTCGACATATACAATCTTGAAGGCACCAATGCTAATAGTGTTGACATCAATGAAAACCGCATATCAACAACACAACCACATCATCCAACAATCTCCCCCTTTTTCATTGATGGCAACACATGATGTGAAAAACCATCAAAGACAACACAACAACTTTGAATACACTCTCACATGATTTCCTTTTCTCTCCCCCTGAGTACATAATTTTTTTCACACGATTCTTTCTCCCCCTTTGACATCAATGGAAAATGACAAAGTATTTTGCATTGTTCTCCCCCTTTGACACTAAACCAAGATACTTGCTTTGAATACTCCCTCTTAGGAGTATACCCAACTAAATATACAACTCTACACAATGACAACATTCCTTACAACAAAAATGGCACCACCTACTCCCCCTGAGAGGTAGCCACCAACATCATTCCAAATAAGAGATGAATCTATAGATCCACTAGACTGATGCATCTCCATATGCATCTATTTCAAAGGAGGAGGGGCAATAACCCCTAACTTCTCTCAAAGATACTCAAAAGTATCCTTTAGAAGAGCCTTAGTAAATATGTCAAAAATTTGATCCTTCATAGGTACATATTCAAGATTTACATCATTCTCCATAACCTTCTTTTTCAAAAAGTGATACCTAATTGATATATGTTTTTTCTTTGAATGCATCACTGGATTCTTTGAAATGTTAATTGCACTTGTATTGTCACAAAAGATAGAAATAGGCTCATCATACATTACTCTGATATCCTTCAATATATGTCTCATCCATAATACTTGTGTGCAAGAAGATGTTACTACAATATACTCAGCCTTTATAATGGATAAATAAATTGAATCTTTCTTCTTACTTAACCATGACACCAACTTGCATCCAAGAAAGAATACACCACCAAGTTTATTCTTTTCCTATCATCAACACAACCAACCCAATCTGTATATGTGTATGCACTTAATGTGAAATCAGTATTCTTAGGATACTATAAGCCATAATTTGGAGTGCCTCTTAAATATTTGAATATCCTCTTTACAACCACAACATGTGTTTCTTTAGGATCTTCTTGAAATCTAGCCACAAGACAAACTATATTCATGATATTCGATCTAGTAACAGTTAGATATAGAAGTCCACCAAGCATAGATCTATATTTTCTCTGATCAACCTTAGGTGAATCATCATCTTTGCTCAATTTACAACCAGTCACCATAGTAGTGCATACCGGTTTGGAGTCTTCCATTCCAAACTTCTTCAACTTCTCCTTGGCATACTTTGACTATGAAATAAAAATTCCTTTATTTGTTTGATTGATTTGTAACCCAAGGAAGAAATTCATCTCCCCAAACATTGACGTATCAAACTCTTTCTACATCTCTTTGGAAAATTTCTTACACATACCTTCATTTCCACCAAAGATAATATCATCCACATACACAACTACTATCAAGATTTTGTCTTCCTCAATTTTGAATTAAATATTACTACCTGTGGTGCCTTTACTGAATTCTTGGTGTATCAAATATTTGTTCAATCTTGCATACCAAGCTCTAGGAGCTTGCTTCAATCCATATAATGCCTTCTTCAATTTTTAAACCATATCTAGCTGATCTAACAACTAAAATCCTTCTAGTTGTTTCATGTAAACCTCTTCTTCCAATTCACCATTCAGAAAAAGGAGACTTCACATTCATTTGATAAAATTTAAAGTCTTTGTATGCTAAAAATGCCAAAAGCATTCTGATAGCTTCCATCCTAACCATAGGGGTAAATTTTTTCTCAAAGTCTATTCCTTCCACTTGTGAGTAACCTTTACTTACAAGTCTTGCCTTATTTCTTACAAATTCTCCATTCTCATTCAACTTGTTTTTGAATACCAACTTAGTTCCAATTATGTTCTTGTTTGTTGATCTAGGAACCAATTCCTAAGTCTGATTTTTCTTAATTTACATAAGTTCTTCTTCCATTGACTTCATCCAATGTTCATCTTTGCATGCCTCACTTGCTATTTTAGGTTCAACTTTAGAAAGTAAACACAAATTTAACCCAACTTCAACAACTTCTTTTCTTTTTAATACTCCTTTCCTCTTATCTCCAATGATCTATTCTTCAAAATGATTCTTTTGCACATACTTAGGGGTATTAGGGGTCTTCTCTGGAGCTTCTTCCTCTTCATTTTGCACTTATTTTTCTTCAGCTTCTTCTTCTTCTTCTTCTTCTTCTTCTTCTTCTTCTTCTCTACAATCAAGTTCATCTAACACATCCATCTACTAGAATTGAATTCTACAAGTTTCCATCAACCTTAATAGTTTCACTTTCAACAATCTTTCTCAACCTTTTTTTGTAACATATGTAAGATTTTATTTTGGTAGAATATCCAAGGAAGATACGTTCGTCAAGCCTTGAATCAAACTTTCCTATGTTTTCTTCATCTCTCTTGATATAATACTTGCTTCCAAATACTCTAAAGTACTTTACCATAGGAATCCTTCCATACGATAACTCATAGGGAGTCTTTTTATTGTTAGCTTTGGCTTGAAATTTGTTAAGTATGTAAACAAAAGTATGAATTGCTTCTCTCTAGTATACTTCCAGTAGATTTACTTCTTTCATCATGGATCTAGAAACTTCTTGAACAGTCCATTTTTTCCTTTCAACCACTCTATTTTGTTGAGTTCTAGGGGCAAACAAGTGCCTCTTTATTCCATTAACTTCAAAAAACATGTTAAAATTATTGGAGGTGAATTCTCCACCTCTATTAGACCTCAAACATTTGATTTTCAAATCTATTTCATTTTTAACCATAGCTTTAAATGCTTTAAGTTTATCTAGTGTGCCAAATTTCTCTTTAAGAAAAGTAACCCATGTCATTCTAGAGTAATCATCAATCAAAAGAATGAAATACATGTCACCTTGAAGACTCCTCACCCTTTTAGGACCACAAATATCTATATCTATTAATTACAATATTATGATAGCATATTGTTCCTTTCCTTTGAAACTACTCCTTACTTGCTTTCCAAACTGACAATTCTTGCAAACAACATTGTTAGGCTTTGTGATTCTTAGTAGATCTCTCACTACATAAATTGAACTGATTCTCATCAAATTATCAAAATTCATGTGACATATCCTATGGTTCCATAACCAACTATCATTAATTTGAGACATAAAGCAATGACCATCAACACCCTTAAGCTGATAGATTCTTCCATCTATCCTCAAGTACCAGCAACAATCATAGTTTTGGACCCTTTTTTGATCTCACATCTTTCATCCTTAAACACAATATTATATCCTTTGTTACATATTTGTCCAACACTCAAGATTATTCCTTAAACCCTTAACATAGTAAACATCTTTAGTATTATGCTTTCCATAAAAAATGATTGAACCTATTTCACAAATCTTAGCTCCTGAATCATCTCCAAATTTAACTAAACATCCATCATACTTTTCAAGTTTAACAAACTTACTTTTACCTCTAATCATATGATTAGAGCAGCCACTGTCAACAACCCAGTAGTTCTTATCATATTTAACATGGAAAGTAGAAACCAAAGTACCTTCAACCTTGTCCTTCTTCTCCGGAACACTTTCCTTCACACAACTTTCAGAGTTAATAGAACTAGAATCATATTTTATAGCCAAGAACAAGCATTCATTTTCATCAACATCTTCATAATCAGATTCATCATCAAAAATACCAACATATTCCTTGACATAGTAACTTCTTTTAATCATATTTCCTTTATTCTCCTTACTCTTATTGTTCACAGCTCTGTTTGGACATCTTGAAGCATAATGACCTACTTTTCCACAACTAAAACATTTGAAAGGTAGTTTACCTTTGTACTTATCAGTGCCCTTTATCATCCTTCTTACAAAGATAGCTTCCACATCATCAAGATATTCTCCATATGAATCTTTTATCTTTTCTAATTTTCCAACCTTGAAAGGATGTTCCACTTTTGTACCATTTTTCAAACCAAGTTTTCTCATTTCAAATGAAAGTGTACCAATCAACCAATCTCTAGAATAAGTATTAAAATTTTCAATGTCCTCAATAGCAGATACCTTTTCACTATAAGAATTAGGAAGAGATCTAAGAACTTTATTTACCACCCTAGGTTCTTTGGCTTGTGCACCAATACCTCTCATAGCACTTACCAGCTCATCAACTCTCTGCATGTAGGTTGAAATTGTTTCATCTTCAGACATTTGCAGGGTCTCAAATTATGCCTTCAGATTTTGCAACTTTGCTTGTTTAACCCTGTCATCTCCTTCATAGATACTCTCAAGCTTATCCCAAACTTATTTAGCAGTCTTAAGATTCATAACTTTAACCAATTCAGAATTTGAAAGATTATTCATAAGAATAAATCTTACCTTAACATTTACCTCACGTGCCTTGATCTCATTATTTATTCTCAAACCATTATAAGGTGAAACATATGGAGTCTTTATTACCTTTTCAATCTCAAATCCATGGAATGCCAGATATCCTTCCATCTTTGTCTTCTAGGATGCATAGTCTATTCCATCAAATCTAGGGCAATCAATCTGCTTCACCATCCCAGATCTACCTCAAGTAGTTAAGATCTTCTCCAAGTAACCTTGATTTGATACCAATTATTGAATGAACAAGAAAAATGAGAGAGGGGGACTGATTCAGTTGTAGAAAATTATAACATCAAAACACTCAACATTAATCAGATCCACATGCATTCAATTAACCCTTATTCTATTAAAGTGATTAATCATGAAATGCAGATAACAAAAAATGAAATAGAAACACCATACACATGAGAACACAATATTTATGTGGAAAAAAAAATGAGGGAAAAACCATGGTGAGGATTAGCTCACAATATAAGTAATTGCAAAACTGGTACAAGGGCTCATTGCCAGAATAGGACACACTGTCCAAAAAGGTTCATAGCTAGGGCTCACTACTACATAAATAAATACAAGAAGATAAAAGAGAAAAGTTACACAGAGAACAACTTATCAATGCAACAATGAATCCACCACAAATGCTCTAACACTTTCGCATGTTCTTGCATGAAATATTTCAGACACCTTCAACTCATTTCCTTTAGGAATCCAACACTTGAAATTTGCACTGCTTTGTTGAAATTCACATCACATACATCACTCACATCCATTTCACATTTATCTTTCTTCGCTTTTCCATCTCACAGCAACACTACTCTTATTTATATCATCCTCAACCTTGAAAGCCTTCTCCAAGGTCGGAAACTATTCGTTACACTTACAAATTCAAATTGGGTCGGCATCCAAACATTCCTGCGGTGGATAAGAATGAAGGCAACCCATATAAAACCTTAATTAGGACCCAAATTAATCTTAACACACTTCAAAAATCTTCCATAAACTTCACATGTAGTGTTAACACAAAGTCGACCAGTACCCATGATAAACACCATAAAACATTAAGTACACGCTTAAATCAATTTGAAACTTCCAAACAACAAAATTCACTTGAACACAATCTAGAATAATCCTCGAACCACCTAAGATCTAACAAAGACTTCATCCAAACTCATGTCATATAAATGCTTCGACCTAGAACATTTGATTAACCTTATTCGCACACTAATGCATAAAACACACATTGTGTTAGAGTAATAAGTTATTCCACTTAATTAATTATATCATACTGGTTAATTAATTAAGTCACTTATTCCTTTAGTTGCTTAAGCTAAACTTAGGCACATTAATAATTGATTAATTATTAAGTGTGCACACTAGGGTTTCATTTAGGGTCTCCCTTTTAGGGTTTCTTGATCTCCTTCATAAGGATTGATCTCTTTGTAATAATTGATTTTCAATAATGCATTTTTACTTTCAGGTTTACAGAACATCTTCTTTGGTTTTGCATGTCTTTTGCATGTGACAGGTGATTGCATGCAGGTGATCTTGGTTTCTTTCATGGTATCAGAGCTCCAGACCTATGACTGCCTGTTCGTGATTTGAAGATATTCTTTCACAGTGTTTTTTTCTGTGCAAGGGTTTCAAGCCAAACTGATTTTTTGTGCATCTAGGGCTTGGCATATTTTATGTACATTTTTGGGCAAAACGGATGTCGCCATCGCGTTCAGGATGCTCAAAAACCCTAGAAACGCCTTTTGTTTCATTGATTTTGGACCTGTTGAAAAAAAAGGCAAAAAGTTTTTCCCAGGAAGGTCGTACGACCTCCCCAACACACATTTCGAGGCTCATTTTTTAAAAAAAGTCAAAAAAATTGCACCGCCCGCATAAATCAGCCCGCCACCCGACAGCCATCGGGCGGCCACTAACCAGTCACCGGTGGCTCCACTATGCACCGCCGTCGGTCCGTTAGCCCCGCGGGCCCTCCAGTGTAGTTCACAGTCACATGGGGGACTGGGTGCTATGCGCCTAGCCCCCGGCCGGACTCCCAGCGCCCACTGCCGGTCACATGGGTGACCAGGTCCCATAATTTTTTATGCAAGGGGGCGAATTTTTGTTGCGGCGATGACCAGATGGCCATCAAATTTATGCTTGGTAAGTGCTGACGTCAGTGATCATACGCCTCTCTTTTGGCCCCTCCTAACCTTGATTTGCCCTAAAGGAGCAGTTTTTTTCTTTTTGGCATAACTTGGGGGATACGGTATTGAAATCAGACAAACGAGATATCGCCGGAAAGCTGGTTCCAAGCACTTTCCTGTGGTACAATTTATTTTACAGTATTTTTTTGTTTTACTACATTTATTGCTGTTTTAAGTCAAATGTTTATTTTATGCTTCCAAGCTCATAACTTTTTGCCACGATCTCTGATTTTCGCTATCTTTGCGGCATTGGAAAGGTATTGAGGAGCTCTATGTTGCTGTCCATGTACCTTTTCTGTATCTATCCCGAGTTGATCGCTTATTCCACATTTAGCCCGATGGGTTGTTTGGAGATTACTTGGATGTTTTGGTAGTTGGGAGGGTGCAACTTGAATCTTTGCACTTCATTTCAGTATCACATTCATTCAATAATCGACTGTTGCTTCATAGATTCCAGGGTTGTTCCCGTTTGGAGTTTTTGTGTGTTCTGTGGCATCGGGTCTATTGTTGCATCATTATGATTCTGATATGGTTTCTTGTAGACAAAATTATCTTTCCTTATTTGCTGGATTGTGGTTCTAGTGTTACTCTACAGTGCTCTTCCAGTGCTTCTTTGCAACATGTCATCTCATTGTAGGGGGGTTTTTCCCACTGGGTTTTCCTTCTCTACCTCTTTCTTGCATTTGTAAATGGGTACTTGATCAGGCCTAGTTGTCGGGGCCCATATTTGCTTTCATGCATCTTCTTCTAGTGTTTTAGCTTCTTCCTAAGTTCATCTTAAGGGGGGGCGTTAGAGTAATAACTTATTCCACTTAGTTATATCATACTGGTTAATTGATTAAGTCACGTATTCCTTTAGTTGCTTAAGCTAAAATTAGGCACATTAATAATTGATTAATTATTAAGTGTGTACACTAGGGTTTCCCTTTTAGGGTTTCTTGATCTCCTTAATAAGGATTGATCTCTTTGTAATAATTGATTCTCAATAATGCATTTTTACTTTGAGGTTTACAGAACATCTTCTTTGGTTTTGCATGTCTTTTGCATGTGACAGGTGATCTTGGTTTCTAACACATTGTACTACACTAAATCAAGTGAAACCTTAAATACTAAAAGATACAAACATTATAAGAAACTTCCCAAATCTGCACAACTTGAAGCCAAACTACAGAGAAACAAGGAGCAAATACATTTCTCCTAGACCACATAAAACATCACTAAAAAATTGGTTCACATACTGGTGAAAATATCTCTTTGCACAACAATCTAGAAACTATAATTCTAGATATAGCAACTACTAACAACCTATAACAACATATCATATCTACACATGCATAAAATCAACACAAAAGAAACACATAGCACATCCCAGAGTGCATTCTAAACACTTGCACAACACTATTTTCTCAATTTATCAAATTTTCCCAAAAGCTCTTGGAAACCAAGTGCCATAGACATCATATCAACATATTACTTCATTCCAACACACCTCTAGACACTACAACATAAAGACAGATCCATGTACTCACAACACTTCCTCAATATCTCAACTACACATGCACACAACCTGCATCGACCGGTTTTCCTCTTTTTCACAATTTTCTCAATATTCTCGACATCTGCATCATGCAACAAACTTCTTCACAAATAGTTGACATCAATTACAACACCAATCTATTGACATCCTATTGAAATTAATGAAAACACCTTCACTCTTGCAACAAACACAAGCTAGAATATTGTAGGTGAAACCCTTTAGCTGAAAAAGAAATTTAGGCAAAATATTTTTCCTAAGAACCTTGAGTTAGCTTAAAGTGTAACAACTCTAAAGTTTTACCCTAAGAGTGAAGTGATCGATGAAAGGATATCTAAGTGCCATGAATGAAGTAAAATAAGAATGGCGCATGCCAAACAATTGTAAGGCCTCACCATTTTATATCCCTAAAAGTAACACACCATCATGCATATACTCATAATAAAACATTAGAAATGATTTGAAATGTAAATATGCATCTTTAATATCATTAAAACCATTAATCACCTAGTTTTCACTAAGAGAGGATATAATGTGATCCAATACATCACATAATAATAAGTCATCAACATCATCACGTGAAGGGAATGGCAATTTGAATTTTCATCACTCAAGCTAGTGTCATTAAGCTGCTCACTAAATACAGAATTAATGGACCATAGACTAATGGATAAACACACGACTAGTAGTAGAAGTACAATCATTAGAAATTCCATCACTAGGGTAGTCATCATATATAGGTGACACTAAATAAAATCTATCACATGGAGGCTCATCAAGAGGACAACCGTCATCAAACATATCATTAGTCATGTTAGAATATGCATCACTATCATGTGTATGTGCATCAATAAAGGCCTCATGGAATGGTGTAACAATAGAGATTCATGTAGGAGATTCCATAGGTTTGACAAAAGAGCTATCATAAGATGTAGGAACACTATCATCACTACGTATAATGAAATCACATGAAAGAGAATTCCTAGATGTATCATTAGATAGTAGATAAAAATCATCATGTAAAAAATGTCAAATAACATGTGAGTGTATAATCATTAATCATGTAAAAAAAAGTAAAATCCTTGAATATATATGGATAAGTGTGTATATAAGGTTCATAAAGGATGAACAATTATACAATAAGTTAACAATCTCAATGTATGGAACATGATGCAACATCATCTATGTCATAAAACTAAGAAATATCATCAAAGATAAAATCTCAAGAATCCATAAATCATGAAATACCTTATGGTCCTTGATATATGCATGAAGTTAGTCAAAAATAGATATTCATATGGAATCATAGTGAAAGTTTTAACAATAAAAAATAATACATCTAGGAGAAAGAATGAACACAAGCCAAACCCTAGGATGAAAAATAAAAGAAATGAACAATATTTCAAATCTAAAATGAAAGATAAAAGTAATCAGCAATATCAAATCTAAAAAATATAGTGGGACAAACCCTAAGGTGAAAATCTAAGGGATGTAGAATCTACTACCAAATGAAAGAAAATAAAATGCACCTTTTAAAATATCTAAGGATAATAAATTAACGTTGGATAAAAATCTAGAAAAATAATAGCAAAGCTTGGTGATTAGATCAACAATATACCCGAGACAGTAAATAAAAATGTGTAGAATTAAAATAAGAGGTGATTTGAATTTTGTACTTTATTATGTAAACCTAACTAGTTATAGGTTGTGATGGATGTTTGAGAACTCAACTATGAGATGAGGTCCATAATTATAAATTTGTAACAACTAATTTGTGAATGGTTGAGTATTTAGAATGAAGTTGCATCTATGCGGATGACTTTTAGGAGCTAGGGTCTTGACTAAAACTTGTGATCCTATCTTAAAAGTTGTGATATTTTCTAGAGTAGAAATGATCTTTGGTGCAACAAAGAATATTAGCCTGTCATTATCTAGAGTATGAAAGACAATGATGATGTTAAAGAAAATTGGGGAGCCTACTAAGCTAGGGTCTTTTGGCTAGACTAGAAATTTTTTTTGGTAGTCACAAAGAAGATTAGCCTATAATGATCTAAAGTATGGAAGACAAAGGTAGTGTTAAAGAATATTAGGGAGCTTTCTAAGCTAGGGTCTAAAAGTGTGTTAACTCCCTTCCTCAGTAAAAAGAAAATTATTATGAAGTTGGATGTCAAGTGTTGGTGTAGTTAAATGAGGTTGTTGCAAGATTACAAAATATTAGAAAAATATATGGGAAACTGATGTTCTAGAAATGCTCTCATATGAATAGCATGTTATGTAAAATGACTTGGGGACAAATCCTTTAAAAACATACTATAAGCACATAACAAAAGGATTTTTAGACCTCTTTAAATAACATAAACAATGACCACATTAATTAGTTCTAAAAGGATCACCTTAAAAACATAAAAATGTGTTCAAATTAGAGAATTCTAAGACCACCTTAAGAATAAAAATGTGCCAAAAGTGTACAACATGAGGGAAAATTGTTAGGAGCTATGAACTTTTTGGTTTACAATAATTCATTTTGATCAAACACTTATTACCCTATAATACTTTTGACAACACTTTATTGAGGTTTGATTTTAGTGAGTTTAAGAGAATTAAACACATCAAATGTCTAAACTTTGACAACTTGTATACCCATGCAATAATATCTCTTTCACCAAAAGTTTATTGCTTCCTTCGAAAAAAAAAAATCTTAACAAGGAGTTAACATTTCTTAGAAGAAGCTAGAGGAAAATATTTGAAGCTTCTCAAGAAGCCATGAAGTTTGGGATGATCTTGATCCCATAAAACTTATTTTTTTCCGTGAATATTATTGTATTTTATTGTTCTATTGTAAGTCTAGGAAAAAAGTAATTGACTTTGGTTATATAATGTGTAGATGCACCCTTTCCATTTAGTTTCTAATGTACATTTTTTATTTAAATATTGTAATGGTGAAAATTGCATATCTAACACTTTTTCACTTTTATTTTAGATTCACTTTCACTAATTTATCCTTTATTAATTGTAGTGTGTTTTCACACTAAAAATTGACATATAACTCTTAATCAAAATAATTCTTAAGTAAATAAAATAACTTTGATATGTCTCTTTATTTTTTAAATAGAAATATTTAAGATATATGTACTAGTCTAATGTTATTATATATATATATATATATTTTTTTTTTTTGAAAAGAAGAGGGGTACAAACCAATTCAAACCAAAAAAGAGCATTACACATCCATGTCAATCCCCACTACGTGATTCAACTCTTGAGACAAATCGGGAGTAATTGACCCCTTTCCACAATATTCCAATTTTACAAATAATCAGAAATCCATCTAACCAAACAATCCCCAACCCATTTCAATTAAAATATATATTTTAAAAAATTGTTCCCTGGACATGCTCATTAAAGTGGCAATTTGCTGTAAATTCTCGAAATTTTATTCTTATCCACTACGATCACGCACTAGGAAACAAGCGACCGAATGTAGAGCTTCTGGAAGGCATATCATGTGAAGATTTCATAGAAAAGTTAGGCCCCTAGGAATAATAAAATAAATCATCCTGCATATAAATCCAGATATGACAAACAAGGAAGATGTTTCTTTGGTGGTTCACACAGGTCGTCTAGATTTTTAGATTGAAGCCATTTTTGGATTGCCCGATGAACGTCCGAGTATCCAGTCACAGTGAACAATGTCACTTTAATTAAAAAGGTCACAGATTAGTCAAACAATGTCAATTCAGGTTGTCTTATCATCCTGCACAGAATACAAATACGACAATGGAGGAAAATTGATTTTATTTTATGGTCCACGCGTTTCATGGAATTATTTTAATGTAAGAAAGCCATTTGTGATCACCCGATGTCTCTGATCAGTCACAGTGAATAAGGTCATTCCATGGCTTCTTCCTTTGAAATGCTCTCAATCTGTTTTCTAGGCCTCCTCCTGGTAGACACTAATAATGGAATTGCTGGCCCCTCTTCTCCAGACCTAATCTACATAATGGCCCTTAAACAGGCTCTTTCAGATCCCTATCACCAACTCCAAAATTGGAGCAATACTAGCTCCCCTTGCACCTTTAATGGCATAACATGTGACAACAACAACACCCATGTTGTAGAAATTGATCTAGGAAACTTCGGCCTTGAAGGACCATTACCGTCTGTAGTTTGCAGCCTGCAAAAGCTCACATTCCTATCCCTGGCCAACAATTCTATCACAGGGGAAATGCCCAAGGATTCAACTAGATGTACCAATCTGAAGAATCTAAACTTGTCTCAGAATTTACTCACAGGTTCGCTCCCTGGTTTTATATCAGAGTTAACAAGTCTAGAAGTCCTGGATTTGTCAGGCAACAATTTTTCGGGTTCAATTCCTGTGGAGTTTGCTCAGTTTAAAAATTTGCAAACACTTGATCTTTATTACAATCTGTTGGGAGGAACTATTCCTGGGTTTTTGGGCAATTTGACGAACTTGGTATATTTAAGATTGACCAATAATCCTTTTGATGGTGGTGTTATTCCTTGGGAGATTGGAAAAATGGTAAAACTGCAGCAGATATGGTTGAGCCAATGTAATCTACAAGGGGAAATCCCAGGCTCCATCGGTGGATTAGCAGAGCTTCAGTATTTGGATGTTTCTCAGAATAATCTAACTGGGTCTTGGCATGGATCCATTAGCAACCTTGTAAAGCTAAGGAGTTTGCAGCTATTCAATAATAGGCTCAACGGTGGGATACCAACAGATATTGGGAAGATGAGGTACTTGGAATGGCTTGATGCTTCGGGCAATGAACTCACAGGACAAATTCCTCAGACTGTAGGGAATTTAAGCATGTTGAAATCTCTGCATTTAATGAATAATGGTTTGTCTGATGAGATTCCTGCTAGTCTTGAAGGTCTAACTATGTTGAGTGATTTGTATCTGTTTAATAATTCACTTCATGGTCAAATTCCTCAGAAGCTTGGAAGTAACACCCAATTTTCCTATTTTGATTTATCAAGCAATCAATTAAGTGGGTCATTACCGTCCCAGCTTTGTAATGGGGGGAAGTTGTTGTCTTTGGTTTTGTTCAATAATATGCTCAATGGTAGCATATCAGCACTTAGGAATTGCTCAAGTCTTGTAAGGCTTAGATTAGCAAATAATCAATTTAGTGGAGAAGTTCCAAAAGATTTATGGGGATTTCCTGGACTTTCGTTGCTACAACTCAGTAGTAATAAATTTGAAGGCAGCATTCCTCCAGATATTGGGAGTGCAAAGAGTCTGTCGAAGATGGAAATTGATGACAACTACTTCTCAGGTAAGCTTCCATCTGAAATTGGCATGATGAGCTCTTTGTCTTTTTTGAATGCAAGCAATAATAAATTCTCAGGAAGCTTACCAGATGAGTTAGTTGGATTGAATCAACTAGAGGTATTAGATCTAGCAGGAAATTCACTTTCAGGAGCAATTTTCTCAAATTTTGGATCTTTCAGTCGGCTTGCACTGCTTAGTCTGAAACAAAATGATCTATCAGGTGAAATTCCTGCGCAGATTGGTTCTCTGCAAAGCCTAACATACCTTGATTTATCCAATAATCATTTTAGTGGACAGGTGCCTGCTTCCTTAGCCGGCCTCCATCTGAATTTCTTCAATCTGTCGAGCAACCAGCTCTCTGGTACAGTCCCCAGTGGCTTGAACAAATACAAGGGAGCATTTTTAGATGATCAGCAGCTGTGTGGAGAAGGATTTTCAGACATCAGACCATGTGCTGTCAGAAAAGACCATTTGAAGATGTGGGTACTTTGTGTTATCCTTTCCTGTGCGGCTATAATTTTGGTTGTTGGGTTGGGATACTTCTACAAGAAGTATTTCTATCTTTCCAGTGTCAAGGGTAAGGAAAAAATTGATTCAGGCCCTTGGAATGTGGTGACCTTCCACAAGCTGCTTTTTCATGAGAGCGAAATTATGGACTCCCTGAATGAGGCCAGTGTAATCGCTACTGGTGGAGCTGGAAAAGTCTACAGGGTAAATTTGGGAACTGGTGAGACTCTGGCTGTGAAGAGGCTTCCTGGGAGAAAAAAGATTGAGGATTCAGGGTATGACAGTGGATTCAAAGCAGAAATTGAAACGTTAGGAATTATTCGACACAAGAACATTGTCAAGCTATGGTGTTGCATCTCTGCAGAGGATTCGAACCTGCTAGTATACGAATACATGCCAAATGGAAGCATAGGAGATGTTCTTCGTGGACCTAAACCTAGTAGCCTTGACTGGCCTACAAGGCACATGATTGCCTTAGATTCAGCTCAAGGTCTTTCTTATCTTCACCATGATTGCAGTCCTCCTATTATTCACCGTGACATAAAATCAAACAATATCTTGCTGGACAAAGAATTCCATGCTCATGTGGCCGATTTTGGCCTTGCCATGATCTTGGAAAAATATGAAAAAGGATACGAGACCATGTCTGCAGTTGCAGGATCTTACGGGTACATCGCACCAGGTAACCAAAACCAAGCTTTGCATGATTTTATTTCTGTTTTTAATCTACTCATTTTGGAATCTGGATGCATATCAAGAAGCCTTACCTTTCATAGCAATAATCCCAGAGATAGTGTATCTTTGAAACAATGATGCGTCCAGAACTGAGAACCTTCAATAGGCAGTCAATTCAAGCATCCAATTTCTTATAACATGTAATGCACTATAACAGCAACACGTGACAGTCTTTTAAAATCCAGAAAAATTACAAGGATATAGGCTGAAGCGTCTCAAATCTTACTAACAATGACAGGATATTTAGATTAACGACAGAAGTTACAGGCCTATACAGGCCAGGAGACCTTTTTCACCTCTTTCAAGACATTGGAGGAATATAATTTTCTGATGTATGAACTCCAATCTGTTCTAGAAAAGTGACCTGCACCGTTATCGATCTCTTCTCCTTTCAAACTCCATTCACTCCTCACTCTTCTCACAATCCCCTTCATTTTATAGGTATTCTTTTTTTAATTTCTAATTCTTTTAGAATTCGGAGAAAGTAATTTAAATCTGTCACCCAGATTCGCCAATAATGTGGATTAGCCGTAGGCGGCTAGCATAGTAACAGCAGCACCATTTTAAAGCATGGAGTTAATTTTTAATTAAAGGCCACCACTCGACCAGTTAGAAAAATTCTCCATACCGTGCGGGCCCCTACAGGATATTAATCAGCGTCCACAATATTTAAGGTTATTCCATTAACTGCTCCACGTCCAGATGAAACCAAATATGTGGATTCTCCTTTTGTAACAGCCGATAAAGCAAGGAAAGAATCGTTGGAATAAGAACCGCCTGACATAATGGAAAAGATGAACCGCCAGAAGGTGGAAGAAAGGGTGAAACAGTGCGCCCAGCTAATGTAACTGCCGCCTGCTATTTGTGGTGAAGCATCAAACAAGAAGTGAATACCTCAAATAGGATTAGCCATTCACCACATAATGGTGAAATTGATGCCTTTTCTTTGCAAACCTTAGATATTGAATGAAGTAGGTCATGCTTTTCAGAATACAAGACCATCAGGCATATGGGTTTTCACCAGGGAAAATGTTGGAAATTGAGCGCACAATTCTAGATAGAACTTAAAGTTCGTCATGAAATGAGCAGCTCAATGGTAGAGAAATCACAACCAGAGTAGAACCTTGCTTTAGATAAAAGTTTGTCCAAATTTTATAACATGGTCTTAAAGTAGGGCCATCAAAATTTACAGTCCACAAATGAAGTCTGAAGGTCAGACCCAAAACTTTGTTAGAATATGAAATCCAGTATTCTAGAAAGAATCTAAGAATCTAACAGTAAACCCCAAAAACTTTTCAAGAATCTGCAATTCACACTCTAGAGAGGCCCTGAAATTCCATTGAGCAGCGCAAAAGCAGAGTACTTGAATATTCACCCCATAGAGGCCAAAAATGCAAAGGTCCTGAATGCCCAATAGACAGCACGAATGCAGACTGAAAAAAATCAATAGACTTTTGGAAGACCTTGCTGTAGTCTTTGCTTACCATTGATTACCTTGATCTATGAAAACTTTGTTATATTTTACTTATTTTCATTCCATTTTTGCAGAGTTTTCTTACACACTTAAGGCTACAACAAAAAGTGATGTGTATAGCTTTGGAGTGGTGCTCCTGGAACTGGTGACTGGAAAGCGCCCAGTTGACCCTTCATATGGAGAGGGAGCCAACATTGTCAAGTGGGTTAGCAGAATGCTTGACAAGGAAAATGGGTTGCAAGAGATTTCGGATCTTCAAAGTCTCAATTTCTACAAAGACTCAATAGTTTCAGTCCTCGGAATTGCTCTTCACTGTACCAATTCCTTGCCTGCCAACAGGCCTACCATGAGGAATGTGGTAGAAATGTTGCAGGATGCAAATCCACTCCAGAAATCAAATGTTTGATCCAGAGAGCTGGCAGGCCATAAGTTTTGATACAGTAGGTGGGGAGTATAATTCAATCTCTGTAATTTGTAAGCCCCACAACTGCACTCAGAAATTTTATACTAGATGTTACTCAGTAGTACAGTACATTTTTTTGGGGATTCAAATGTGGGCCTTTATTATGAAAGCAAAGACCTTTGACCCACTCCTGAACTATCTCAATTAAGTCAGGAGTTTGAGAGTATTCTCTTACAGTACCTTAAAGGATTCAATTAACAGGTTGGCCAAAGGAAGTAGGGCTTTCTGAGAAAGAAGCTGGAGCAGGGTCATGGGTCATGGGTGCAGACCTTGTTGATAAACACATGATGTTTCACTCTAAGGATCAACAACTGTGTCTGGCCACTTCATTGCCGTATCATGATTTTTCCAATACTTATGATATCAAACGAGCAAATAAACAAGGCTTGAAGGATCGGCTGATGCTTTGAAGCTGACACCTTATCTTTTCATAATATTACTTATTAAGGTCTGAGTTGTAAAGCATACAGTTCATCATAAATTTTGTAATTAGTTTTGTAAAATCAAAATTCAATGTTGTTTATGTTATTCATCAGTATCGTTAGCAATGTTTTGGGTTAAAAACTGTCACAGCCTCTCTAACACACAAATAATTAGATACTCATTCATAGATAAGTATGCTGATGGAATAATGGTTTGATTCATTAAATTATGGTCGATATGATTCATCTCGAACTTATTATTTTATGATTATTATTGTTGAAAACTTATTTTCAAGATTATGTAAGTAATTCAATATTGATATATTATTATTTAATTTTTCATATTAAATTAAAAAGTGATTGTTATTGATAATGACTAATTACTCTTTTGTTGTCTTGTGAATACGATAAGAAAATTTGATGTTGTCATCATAAAGAGAGAGTATCATTGGAGAGAAGACGTTTAACTATCTTTAAAAAAATGTTTCTTGAAGGGATCTAATACACACACATTAAAATCATGTAGATATATTTCACTATGGGTATGTGTGTGTTGTCTTAAGCATGAATTATTATTTTTATATATTAATTTCATTTTTATTGTTGGATTATTAAATCTTGAAATTAAACCTAACAAAATTAGAAGTAAATAAATAAAATATATGTGTTTGCAATTATAATAAAATGCTTTTAAATGATTTTGAGTTGGAAAATAAGATTATGATTAAACATTTTTTTTATTTAGTTGTATGTCTGTCTGTAAAGATGATAAAATGTAAAAGACATAAAACAAATAGATAAAAACTAAAAAATAGTTTTACCTTGCCTTTTACCTTCTCATCTCATGGATAGTGCTGAAGTAGATGCACCTGTGTCTACTTGATTTTCTCTTTGGATGAGTGGTAGATGGTGGAATGTAATTGCTTATGACAATGTTGGCATCAATGGCAAGACTAGATCATGCAAAATGCACATACCATGCTACATGCCATGCTCATGTTGTCGAACAACATCATCAATGATAGACTTCCAACAATCTTCCTCTTTACATCATCACTTCCAACAAGAACATCCTCCCCTAGAAGAGAAGCCAGCTCTTGATGCTCCTCCATCAGGCCCCTCGGAGGCCACTCATGTGGGTCCTTCCACCTGTACATGGTAACTTGGTCAAGAGCTTGAGTAGACTTGAAATCAACCATTTTACACCAACCAACATCAAGAAAAATCCTACATAAATCTTGCAAATGAGGGTGAGTTGACATGATAGGAGGATGTCTATCCCAAGAGTCAAACTAGAAAAGAGATTTCAAACCTATGTTACAAATCCAAAACAACCCCTACTTAACCAACTTGGCTCCCCTTTTAAGGGTACCTCAAATCATAGAACCCTTCCCCAAAAGACTAAATCTAAGAACATCAACACTCTCCACTCCCCTAAGATATTTTGAAGCAAGGATCTTAGCCCAATTATGATGTTGAGAACACCACCACCAATATAACTTTATCGCCAAAGCTTTCCCATTTAGATTAGCCCGACGCAACCCAAGCCCACCTTCTTGCTTTGGCTTGTAGATAGTATCCCATTTAACCAAGCTTCACTTCCTTGAAAGGAGATTACTAAACCATAAAAATTGTCGATAAAGACTCAAATTCTTTGATAAAAATGAAGGGGCAGAAATCACAAAGCACTTGTACAAAGGAGGAGCCTAAACCACCGACTTCAAAAGAGTCACTCTACCTACAATATAGAGCCACCTGCAAGTCCAATGACTAACCTTTTTACGAAACTTACCAATATCATCCTACCAATACTTCCTAGGGAGTGATCAGATAGAAAGATGAACACCAAGATAGACAAAGGCAAGCAAGCCCATCTGGAATCTGAGAATTTTGGTAATTCTCCTCTAAATAAGCTTTAAGGTATTAAGGAAATAGATGGTCTTACTCTCATCGATGCTTTGTCTTGAAGCTACCAGATAAATATCCAAGACCTTTTTCAAGTTGATCACCTCTTCAACTCTAGCCATACACATAAGGGCAATGTTGTCCACAAATTGAAGATGGGATTAGGGGGTAAATTATTACCCCAACACCAACCCTAAATTAAACTAAGCTCCACATGAGATTTAATAAACCCCCCTAATCCTTTAGCCATTAAGATAAATAAGTAGGGGGACAAGGGGTCACCTTGTCAAAGGCCCCTAGACACTCCAAAAATCTTGAAAGGCTCGCCATTGATTAGCACAAAGAAGGAAGAGAGGTGACACAACTCATAACCCATTTAATCTAGGCGCCACCATACCAAAAATCCTGTAGGATCTTGGAAAGGGATTCCCATTTAACACAATCGTAAGCTTTGGCCATGTCAAGCTTGATAAACATTCCCTTTTCCTTAGAGGGGGCTATAGAATGGAAAACTTCTACCGCAATAACAATCTCGTTGAGAATCTATTTGCTAGCAACAAACTGACCCCACTCCCCAAAAATTAACCTACCCAACCATGGCTTGAGATATTCCACAATCAACTTAGTATAATTTTGTACACAACATTACATAGGGCTATAGGCCTAAAGAGATCCATAGAATTGTCTTCTCTTTTAGGAATAAGAGTAATAAAAGTAGAATTCATGGCTCTTAGCAATTTCTTGTTCCTATGAGATTCTTAAACAAATTCAAGAAGATCCAACTTGATAACATCTTAGAACTCCTAAAAGAACTCAAATGGAAACCCATTAGGCCTTGGTGCCTTCCCATTCTTCATTAAGAACACTATATCCTCCAACTCATTCATGGAGATAGGTTTGATCAAAGACTCATTCATTTCACTAGAAACTAAAGAAGGTATACAGTCCAAAATTAGAGCTTCTTCCTTGGAGGCAAGAGGGGAGTCCTATGTGAATAGAGAGGAAAATAACTAAACAATCTCCTTAGAAATCTCACCAAAGGAAGAAAGATGATTCCGCTTAGAGGACCTAAGAGAGGATATGAGATTACACTACCTTTAACATTAACAAAATTGTGAAAAAAATGAAATGTTTCTATCACCTTCCTAAAGCCAATCAATACATGACTTCTTCTTCCATAAAATTTCCTCTCATAGCTCCCATTCCTCCACCTATTTTAATGTCATCGCTTCCACCTTACAATTTTCCTCAATAAGACCGTGGTCCTGGATCTGACGAGTAATGGAATCCAAGTGGGATTGAGCTAACTTTTTAGCCTGAAAGACATTACCGAGTTTATGCCTATTCCATCGTTTCAACATATATTTGACATATTGAAGCCTCTTGGTGAAGGTATACATTGTAGTTATATGAGATGGCTTCCCAGTTCACCACCAAATAGGAACAAGATCATGAAGTGACGAATCCCAAAGCCACATTAGTTGAAATCTGAAGGATTTCCTTTTAGAGTATCTAGAAAAGAAAGCATATAATTTGATCGGCCAATGATCAAAATCTCTCCAATCTAAAATAGCTGAGCTAGTCTTCCAACTTTCACCAACCCAAAAGATGAAAACTAAGAATTTGTCCAACCTTTCTGAAATAGTACCTTCCCCACTTCTCCTATTATGCCAATTAAACATTCCATTGTAAGGTTTGATATCCACCAGGTTTAATAAAGCAACATTGTCTCTCAGAAGCTTCGAAGAGGGCTTTGGGTAGGCTATGCCACCAAACTTCTCCTCCAACAAGAGAATAGCATTGAAATCCCTTGCCAAAATCTAAGGAAAATAAGGAGTAAGAGAGTGAACAAATCTAACATTTGACCATAGCAGAGATTTACCAAGAAGATAAGTTGGAGCATAAATTTTAGAAAGAAGAATAACCTCACTAGACTCCAAGGAAGAAGAAACAAGAGAAATGGGTTTCCTGCTAGAGAGCCACTAAATTGGAATAACTCTACATGGATCCCACAAACAAGCAACCCCCCCAGAATTTCCTTGCGCCCCCATACACTAAAATCGACCTCTACCTCGAATCTTAGAGGCCATATTCAACATACTATCAATAGAAAAAATTGCATCCTAAAGAAAAACAAAGTTAGGAGAATGAACATGAATCAATTCATTAATAGCCTTTTTTCTAGGGATGTTATTCATACCCCTTACATTCCAAGATAACACAATCATCTTTGAGGTTGGGAGAAGTGAGAATCAATGGTCCTCACCAAACCAGACTCCACCAACATCTTGCCAATTAACTTTACCTTCTCCTAATCCTTCTTTCATCCAACCTTAGGGGGTTTCTCAAGAGCCCCCTTTTTGGGGGGATTTTGTTGTAGGCACAAGGTAGGAGGAGAAGCTTTAATTTTTCCAATGCCAATGGCCTCCTTCTCTATACTGAGTCCAGACTAGGTAGATCTAATCCTTCTTTAACCTTTGAAAGCACCAAATCCTCCACCTACCTGAGAGCAGAGGGAGGGAGATTTGTGTCCATCTGAGCATCCTGATCCCCCAATTGAGAGGCAAGGAGATTGATATCTACCTGATTTCCTAGATGAACCTCATCTAGCACACCATTTGACACCTACATACCTAAGGGAACAACTCCTTCCTGAGCCAAATCATCAAGGACGTCAAATATATTGAGGGTCTCTTCTTGTCTATCTTTGAGGGTTCACTTTTGACCCCTGCCTTTGTTACGAGACTTAACATGTACAAAGCCCTCCTTATTAGCCATTACCTCTTGCATTGGAGCTTTCCCTTTATCCTTCTTTGGTGTGGAGTAAGAAGGAGCATTACTCACACTAGTAGCATGAGTGACCCTAGAACACTTCCTTTGCTAGTGACCATATTCATGGCACAAACAACAATGGAAATGCAATGCCTCATAATCCAACTACTGAGTCGAAGAGGAAGACCAAGCACAAATTTCCATAGAATATAGGAATGGATGATTTAAATCAATATCAATGCACACATGGGAAAAATAAATTACCTTTTTATTCAATTTTTGTTGCAAAGGACCAACACGCTTCCAAAGAAGTAGGACAACTATCTGCAAAATATCACTTATCCAAAACTCTAGTGGCAAACGTAGAAGACACACCCAAATAGGAACCCTATAGGGGAGTTCCTCCATAGAGTTGAAACCCACATTCCATGGTTTAATGAAAAGGCCCACATGATTGTGGAAATATGGACCACCCTCAAAAGCCCTATTTTTGTCTAATAAATAAGAGAAATCCACCATGAAAAAATTATTAGTCACCAACATAATTTTGAAATCACCTTCTAGATTCCAGGTCTTTCAAAGCCATGATTCCAAAAAAGGGAGTGAAACCTGCATCCCCATAAGCTTGCAAATTAAAAAATGGTTACTCAAATATTCCATATCCTCAACCATCGAGTCTAGTTGATTCACCAAAATTGGGCAGTCTTGAGATCGCTCTAGGCAACCATTCACTTTTTGTATTCTAAAAATTCCATTCTTTGAAGAAGCCTCATCATGTTTAGCCATGTTCAAGTGATCCAACCCTCCATCCAAAATGGGAGACGAAAGATCCAACCTCCCCAAGGCCCCAAAAAGTGTCATGTAATGAAGAAAACCAGTCCCCTGCATGCACCAGAAAACCCATGAAGGAGCAAAAATCAAAATAAAACCACATGGATCTTATCTGACAACAAAGATCTACCAAAAATAGAGGAACCATGCCTCCAAACCAGATAATGACTAGAAAAAGGATAACAAAAACACAAGAACAAACCAACAAATCACCATAAGGCACAACAAAAAGAGAATAATAATGAAGGGAACCACGTAATCCCCTTGGCCAAGACCAAAAACACTAAACAATCACCCCACAAAGTAGTGAAGGAAGCAACACATGTAGCAGACAAATCACGGCTAAGGTACGTAACCCTAGCCTGCACCCAGGCAACACAACAACCCATTTGCCAACCCATCAATATTTTGTATTGACAAAAAATTTAGACCTTTAAATTTCCATGACATATTTATATTAACATATATATAACCAATGAAATGAAGACATCTATATCTAGTAGGATTTTTTTTTAATTTTTTTCTAACAATGTTATTTTTTCCTTGTGTCTTGAGTAGTTGCCATTATTTTTGTTGTAATGGTCCTACATACATTATGAAATTAAAAAATATATACTATTAAAGAAAGCATATAATTTTAAAAAAGCTAATACTAAGGGGTACATCCTTACAAAATGGTATTTCTAAATGACTTCATTTTATCCCCAAAAAGGTAGAGAAAAAAGTGATGATTATAGCCAAATGAACTATTCTTAGATTGTGACTCAACCTATCCTTCCTTCTAAATTGACCCTTGTACAATAGGAAAAGTGACCCTAGATCCAACTAGGATTAGCTTCCTTTCACTTGACTCCATATTTGAACATAAACCGACTAGAGTTTGATGATTAGCTTGTTGCCACAAGGGAAAGCTAATGTCCTAGGTTTTGTGTTCTCTTGAGTTGTGTTGTGAGGATGCTTAATTTTATATGTGTTTTAATAAGCCTATTTGACATATAACCCTATATTTGAAAATATAATTTATCACATAGACAAAAATAGAAAGTAACAAAACAAAGGAAGATCTGAGAATGGGATACAAAGATGAACTTGTGATTGAAATTTGATGTTGAATTGCAAGGAAAAGGGCATTGGGAACCATAAACTAAGGTTCTTCTTCTTCGGATCTAAAAAAAATGAGATGTAGGTTATGATCTCCTCTGTGTTTTCTATGATTGTATTATGTTGAAACTTTTGGATCTCACCTACACACATGAAAAGAGGAGGAAATGTTGTATTGTATAGGGGATTGCCTAAGTCAAACCCCATTTTGGTATTTCTACCTCCACATATAGAAAATGATGATGATCAAGAGGGCATACCCTTGGTCAGGCAGAGACCAAAATAATAATAATTGACTAAAATGATAAATTTTAAATGGAAACGTTACCTTGATGTACAATCCTTGATGAAGTATCACTATAAGTTACAACAAATATTGATTGATGGATGCCTTGATTGCTTGATAGACCTACAAAAGGTTAATTCAAAAAACATAATAATTTTTTGTAACTAGCATGTAGAGGATAACTCAATACATCTTCATAAAATGGTATGATTGATCATAATATCTTTTTGCACATAATTGATTCCTTCTTCCTAATGTTTTGCAAGCTTGATCTCGATTGATAAAAGCATTGCAATAATACTACTAATTCTACCTTTGAATTGGCCTTGACTAATTTTAGGATCTTCAATTTTCTCTCTAAAATTGCTAGCTCTTATTAGAATTAAAATGATAAAAATGACTTGTATTTATATGTAATTTTGGGTGATCTCACAATACTGGTTTACAATTTTTGGGCAAACTAGACACTCAACTGATTTTTTTTAACTAAATTGTCACTTTTGGGCTCCTATAGCGGCTAAACCATGAGGAATTTGAAGATGATGCAAACTAATGATTTGTGACATTTTATCTATAGATTCTAAATGTATTTTTTTCAAAAAAATTGGAATCATATTGCACTTCTTTTTCCATCTCCTCTAAAAACTAGCTTTTTTTTAAAAACAACATTTTTAAGGAGTGACGCTCACCATATACAACATAATTTTTTTTGTATGAAGGATAAAATTATATTTTTTTTGAATTTAGATTTGTAACTACGATATCTAGCACTTTCATTTGGTTTCATAGTGTTTTATTAAATATTTTTTCCTTAATCAAGTTTCAAAGTCAAACCAAATACGATTCAAACATAGGTGGATTGTATACAACATAACGTTTTCTATATGTATCGAAATTCAAATTTTTTTTTAATGGATCAAGGACATCAATACCCAACCCAAACGTATTTTCAAAATTTTATTTTGATAATCTGTTATTTTTCCACATGCGTAGAATAGAGAGCTTTATTTTCGGTGAAAAACCTATGTTTAATAAAACTAAAATATAGAGTACATAATAAAAGCAAACCATATTAAAATTATATTTGACGGATAGCTCATTCTAAGGACTATCGGTATCTAGTTGGGTTTTTGAAGTTTTCTCCATTTTCATCCTCAAATTGAGCTTTGAAAGACAATTTTTTACAGAAATTTACTAGTTTGTGGAGAGACAAGGAAAAAAAGGGGTTTGATCGAACCTATGTTCGAACGAACCCGAAAAATATGTTTAATCGAACATGGGTTCGAGCGATCATGGGTTCGTTCGAACCCCTTCAAAATAATATGTGAATTAATGGGTGGGGGGTTCGATCGAACCCTTGTCGTATACATAGAAAGGTCAAACCACTTTTTTAGGGTTTCTTTTCGTTTTTCCGAGCTCAGTCTGTGTAAAAAGCGATTTTCAAGTGACCCTCATGCTTCTAGGCGTGTCGGCTGAAAAAGACAATTCCCAAGTGAAAAAAGACAATTCCCAGGTGAAAAAAATGAATTTTTTTCAGAATTTATATATCTTATTTGTTATTGCTGCATTTTTTATTATCTTTGAGGCTATTGTTGTAAGTTTTTTCAATTCTTTTGTCACAGATTTTTTGCATTTTGGAGGAGAATTTTCTTTCAGCTTTCAATCATTTTTAATTTGAAGAAGAAAATGGGACAAAAAGCAAAAAGAAAAAACAAGGCTCAACGAAATTTTTCAAAAGAAAAAGAAGAAAATAGACACAAACAAAACTTGACAAATTATTATAGAAGGAAACAAGGTACGTGTTTATTTCTTCTCTTTCTCGTCAAATATGGGTAAATTTATTTACTTACAATAGTGGGTTTATCATATGTTTTATCTAGCAACAAGGAAAAATGCATCAATAATTGATATATAAGAAAATTGAAGGTTTTTCATTTCAATTTTATGAAAATGAAAACTCAAATGCACATCCTCAATGAGTTCTATAAAACTAAAATCTGCAAGTTATCACTATATTTCATAGTACTACATTACTCTCAATTTCCTCTCTTTCTTCATAAATATTTATTTGTAGCATCAATGGTTCATCTTTATACATTCTTACTTTCAAATTTTCTTCATTAGATCCATGATGCTTTATTGACAGGTACTTCCTCTCTTTTCTTAGTTAAAATATACCTTTTTTTGCAATAGGTGATCTCTAATGTTGAGGAGAAGACAAATACATGAGAAATACATAAGAGATAGGGTATTAGATACCACATATTTTATGAATGTTATAAATCCATGCACGATGAAGGACACACGATAATATATTACACTAGCATAATCAATTGATAGATAAGATATTAATCTCTCTATTATGTGTGTATAAATTAATTTGTATGTGAATATTCCTATTGTTGCTTATTGTAATCTATCACACTTTATATTTTCCTTATTCACCACAGAAGGGTAATCACTACAACACATAAATAAACTTTAAAGCAAATGCAGTTGCAGGTGAATGGATTTTTTGAAAAGGCTTTAGAAACTTTCAGGCAAATTTGTAATTGGTGGGTGTAAAGCCAAATTCCACTACCATTTGAGCATTGGAATAGGGTATGGATGACCAAGGCACCAAATTTTTTGAAAAGGCTTTAGAAACTTTCAAGAAAATGCAATTGGCAGGTATAATGCCAGACTCTAGAACCTCTGCCAACGTTCCTTGCAGCCTGTGTCAAATGGGAGCTTTGGAATGGGCTATGGGCATCCATCGCAGGATAAAGAGGAATTTTCTTAGATGTTGTAGTTGCAATTGCCTTGGTAGACATGTATGCAAAATGGAAGCATAGACAAGGCACGTGAACTATTTGACAAAATGTCTCCAAGAATTTTTTTCTCATGGAATGCCTGATTGCAGAATATTCACAAAATGGATTTGTTGAAAAGGCTTTAGAAAATTTCAAGCAAATGAAATTGGCAGCTGTAAAGCCAGACTCTATAACGTTTTCCACCATCCTCCCAACTTGTGTCACATGGGAGCATTCGAATAGGGTATTGAAATGCATCAAAACATAAAGGATAAAGGAATTTTGTATGTATGCAAAATGTGGAAACATAGACAAGGCACACAAATTGTTTGACAAACAAAATGGGTTTGTTGAAAAGGCTTTAGAAACTTTCAAGAAAATGCTATCGGTAGCTGTAAACCCAAATTCTACAACCATTTGAAATATAGTTTAAAAAATTTCAAGCAAAAGCAATTTCGCATGACCAACTTGTGCTTGACGTGAGAGCTGAGGGTGCTAAGGGTGGTGGACTGTGGAGGGTGATGCAAAATTCGTCGGGGTTGTGCTCATTTCATTCGTCATTGTAAGTTCGCTCGAACATTGAGTGAAAATGATGGTGAGCACTGCTTTTTTTTTTAATCTTGATTTCGAGCGAACCCCTTTTTTTTTATTATTTCTTTCCCACCGTGAAAGTGTTCGATCGAACCCTGGGGTTTGCTCGAACCACCAGGTTCGCTTGAACCATTAGGTTCGCTCGAACCCTTTTATGGGTTCGCTCGAACCCCTTAAATTTGTGGGAGGGTGGAGAATCAATTTTTCCTTCTTCTCTCAAAGTGTTAACCACTTATGTGGGATCACCCTTCTTTAATTTCCCAAAAATCAAATACTGATAGTCAAAAAATGATTTTGGATTTTTAAATATTAAAATGCTGACATGGACATATTTAAAATTTAGCCAAAATCGTCCATGGACAATTGCGTTGGGCACCCTAGTCCAGACCCATCCTTTTTGGGGCCTTAAACATTGGTATTAAATATTAAATGTTTATTTTCAATCCCATCTTTTGCTACAACAACCCTTTTTTTAAGATATTTATAAAATGGGTAGATTAAATGCATAATTAGGTCCAAGCACATTAGGGGGAGCTAAACCTAGTGTGAAATTATCAAGGTTGATAGTTTTCAATGCTACAACCCTTTTCTTTGGTGATGATAAGCTAAAACGAACCGAAGAGACTTTTGAGAAAAATGTGCTTTATTGAAATGGTGAAATACACCATATACATGCTATTGAGATTAGATAATCTACTACTAATGGGTTGGTGCAAGAAGTTGGGTCCACAAAGAGGGGAAGTTTCGGACGAAAAAAAAATTCTCGCGCAAAACGCATACGCGATCCTAAATCAGTAACACATACGCGTTACGGTTCGGGTTACAAACCTAAAACGCGTACGCGTTTCTAAAGACTATTTATTTTTTTAAATAAGCGACTATGAAAGTCATTTTCACAGCCGACTTTGGAGCGCCAGGACAACAAATAGCAGATCGCGTACGCGTTTTGGATGGCCGAAATCTGCTAAATTTTCACTCTCACCTCCTCCAGTCAACACACCTGATCTCAACAACCTCTAGGTTGGTTGAATTCTACAATATTTTTGCATTATAATTGCTATTTAGTTATTTTTGTTTTATAATTGCTATTTAGTTATTTTTGTTTAGTTTGTTTTAATTTAATATTTAATAGTTTTTAAACTACATTTAATTAACCGAAAACATCAACGAAACAAACAACATAAAATTTTAAATCGAAAACCTAAATTTGACAAATTTAGTTTTGAAATTTAAAACCCTAAACTGTAGGTTCTAAAAAACTAATTTACTCAGACCGTTAATCTTTGAACCTAAACCCTAGAAAACATAAACTAAAACCCTGGAAAACGTAACATAAACTAAAACCCTAGAAAACATAAACTAAAACCTTAGAAAACGTAAACTAAAACCCTAGAAAACATAAACTAAAACCTTAGAAAACATAAACTAAAAGCCTAGAAAACATAAACTAAAACCTTAGAAAACGTAAACTAAAACCCTAGAAAACGTAACGTAAACTAAAACCCTAGAAAACGTAACATAAACTAAAACCCTATTTGTAGGTTAAAATTAGGTTAAATCTAGGGTACAATTAGGATTTGGCTTAAAATTTAATATATATTGTATAGTTAGATTTCAAAATTACAATTAGGGTTATGATTAGGTTTACTTGTTTAATATTAAAGAATTCAATTGCCTGCTTCTAGGGTTAAAATTCATTCTAGGGTTAGGGTTCTAAGATAAATATTCGGGTAAGGGTTGAGGTTAGGGTTTGTATTCAACTAGGTTTAGAGTTAGGGTTATATTTTTATTAGGGTTAGGTTTAGGATTATGAAATTATGAATTAAAATTTAAGATGCAGGTTAGGGTTGGAGTTAGAATTAGCCCCGTCAATTGGTGTAGGGTTCTAGGGTTGGGGTAAAAATTAAATTAAGAGTCTAGGGTTAAATGGTTGTAATTTTGGTGAGAGTTAAACATTCAATCAATATTTAATTAGGTTTATGATTAAAAAGTTTATATGCATTTAGGGTTAGTATTCAACTAAGGTTATGATACCCGATTTAATTACAATTAGGGTTAGAGTTCAAGTTAGAATACATTAGGGTTCAAGTTATAATTAGGGTCTATGGTTCAAGTTATAATTAGCTCATCTATGGTTCAAGTTAGAATTAGTGTGATAAAAATTCTAATATAAGGCAACATATCCCTAGATGAAATCGTATTTTAAAAAATTCTTCATCTATATCGATTAAATTTTTTATCTTAAACTTGAAAAATAAGGATTTAAAAATCATGAATACTAGTGGAACTTTTTAAAACACATAGGGTTTTAGTCTTATTTCTTCAATTTTTGTTTCTCACAATCTTAGTTTTGAAAGAGTTTATTTACAAACTTATATAACAATGGGGTCTTTAGGTGTGATCAACAAAGTTTATCTTTAGTAGAGATAATTGTGAGGTATCACAAGACAATGCATTTCCCTCAATTTGTTATAACAACCATAGACTTTTAGTCATAACATATTGAATTTTCATTTCCTTCACTCTTGATTCAACATAATCTAGGTCGATTGTTACCATTTTGTCAAAGGGGACCGTCCTAGAACATCAACTTATAGATTTTCCTTCATTATTATTACTCAAAATTTTAAAAAATCAAGAAATTAAAATGTATAACTCTAAATTCTATAATTGGTGAAGGATTGGGTTGCAAACTTTCTTGGATTTGACCCTACCGAATTGGTAGTTTGGATTCCTTATTTTTTTGCATAATTATTACTTTTAATCACTATAATTTTAATTTATTTGCATCCTTTAAGTTTCATGTAGTATACTATTGTTTAATAATTTATTATTAAAATAATATTTAATTCTCATACCTTTTATGTCTCTCATATGAACAATATTTTGTGTTCTATGGTAACTCCTATTATCATTTCCCCTTTTCAAATGTACCATGATTCCTATGTTTCTATTATTATATGTTTAAATGTATTCTTAATATGTTTAAATGTATCCTTATAACCAATTTTTTTAATTTCTAGATCTTAATGGTTATTACATTATTCTAATATACATAGACACTAAACCCTACATTCTAAAATATGAACACAAACCCTTACCCAAAACTCAAATTGTAAACCACAAATTTGAAATTTTCAAAACTTGTACAAACTTAAATTATAAACTTTAAAATGTGTACATGCTATGGATTTTTAATGAACATTATTGATTTTTTAATGATAAATCGAATGGTCTTCAAATGAATTGCATTTTGGATTTGTGCACGTTCAATGTGATTTTTAAATAGTTCTTTCAAATTGTCTGCATTATTTAATTAGTTTGTTGATATATATTTTTTAATTGTTTAACATGTGCAGTTGCCATTTGGTTGTACATTCACATGGATCCACTATTTAGCATTGAGGATTTTATGCCTGAACCACATATTCCTGTAGATCCCATAGATCCTAACCCACCACCACCAGAAAACCCCATTCCTCCAAACTCCTCCACCTCCTAACCCCCCACCCCCTATAGTAGACCAGGATCAGTTGAGAGAGAGCATTAGGGCAAATCTTACAGTCATTCAAGAAAATATAGATCTGATAAAAAATGAGCCTAGAATTCCCCCCCATCTCTCACGGTTTGCATCTACGATGCAAATTATTGTCGATTCTGTTCGATCTATTGATGCGGACCTAGATAGGTTCCATCAATGGAGAGACGAGAGGAGACAATTCTATGCAGATGGATTGTCTTATAAAGAAATTAATGACCTTAAAATTACCAAAGAAGCCATGTGCTAGTATTTTTTTAACCCTCAAACTAGCCAACCAATTCCACCCACCAAAAAACGAATTTCAATTTTATGGTGTAGGCACCCCTTGATAGCTGCACATTTTTGGGATAGATGGTGGATGGTGTTTGATACTCCACCACATGGCAATTCTGAGGTTCCCCTATACTTTTTGAGAAAGTTATGGGCAGAGTTTGAGTTGGGTTTAAAACCCAACTATTTTGATATGAGGTCATTTTAGGGAGCTGGGCGTGGCATGCCCCAACATAGATTAGGAGCACGTGTTGATCCTCAACGACGTGCTCCAATTGCTCCTATTGTTCCTCCTGCTTCTCCTAGTGTTCCTACTGCATTTCAGCAGCAAACCATGCTATCGACATTAGGAGCATTGAGTTCACTTTCAAGACATCTCACTCATCAGACTTCACACGCGGCGGCTGAAGTGGTCAATAGAGAGCATGGAGGCTCCAGCAATAGGAATACTCAGGCATCCACTTTAGGTGACCCACTTGCATCTGAGATAGAGTCATTTTTGGATTTACTATATTCCGAGCATCATCTTACACAGGTATGTTCATCTTTTGAACTTAATATATTTTTTTGGAATGTGCAAAATTCATGTTTAAATAATAACATCAAATTATATATATATAATACAATATTAATTCAATAAGTGTTTGGTGTAGACGCATGATCAAACAATGCCTGAAACTCAAAATGATCATGTCTATATGTTGAGTGTTGTAGATATGGGCTCACCTTTTGGTCAGGTACTTAAACCAATATATATTAAATTTAGTTTGTGTGGATATATATATCTAATTTATTTTGAATGTTTACACATGATGTGTGATTGATATATATTATATCTAGATGCAGGGAGGTCAGATGAGCATGCCTAGTGCTGACCAAGCACATGTTGTGGTGAGCGCTCCTGAGTCATCATCAGCTCAGGTGCGTTCTTTCAAAAAGTTTGTTAAGTTTGAATTAAATACACATCATGGATCTAATTTAATTTTTACATTTACATACACATGCGTGAATGATCTATACAAATTGTTGTACATATATATGCAGGCATTTCATGAGACACCCATTGCAGGTGCACCTGAGACATCGTCAGCATTTATGCATGGGCAATCTCAGGTGCGTGATCTTGAGGTCATATCATTCAAGGTTGTAAACTTTACTAAATATTCTAAAAAAATTTTACGGATCTTTTAAATATATATATATATATTCGAGGTTTTAACATATTGATTGCTTTATATGAATATGTAGGATATAGTAGATCAGGCATTTGAATCTTCTCAAGTGATAGTTATGCTACCCGTTGAACAAAATGTTCCAGTAGATCCACATGATCATATGGTAAATTATTCATGTCTTAAAAATCATTTTTATTGTATTTACTAGATATTTAATTAATTTATTTATTTTTATCCAAAAGTTTATATTTTGTCAGGTTTAAATATGTTTAATTATATCAAAATTTATAAATAAATTTAAATCTAATTTCAAGTTACTTGTACTCTTTTACAGCATGATGTAGGTACATCTAATCGACCTAGAACAAAGAGGAGACTTGATTTGACTGATCAGCTTGATAGTTAAATGGTTTTAAATTTTAAATAGACCAGACATCTCTAGTTTTATTTAAACTTTTATGTGTTGGACTTGACATATACATATTTTTGTTTATTTATATCATATCACTTTAATGTGATGATTATATATATGCAGTCAATTATGATCATGTTATGTTCATTTTGATGATTATATGCACTCATATGTATATGTAGATCTAGATATTTTATCTAATTTTCAAGTAATACATGCACTAGATATAAATTCTTATCTCTACAATCAAATTTCATAAATATATAATTTATCACATGGTTAAAGGTGATAAATTTAAATATTCCTTAAATAGTTTAGATCATATTCATAATAAATTAAGAGCTCGCGTAATTTTAACTATTTACCAATTCTAGAAAATATTTGAACAATTATATGAAATGCATAATCTATAAAATTGGAATGAGATTTTTAAAATGCTACTAATAAGTTAATTGAAAATCATACAACTATACAACATGATGAAACATATATGTATGCACATGTATATCCAATTATTTAGCTTATCAATTTTTACGTGAAGACCAAAAATTGATATTTACATAGTCTCTTGATAAAATAATTTTTTAGTGACAATTGCATGGTAGACCGACTTGATGAGAACCTGCAAAAATAATTAATGTAAACTGTAAGTAGTTCTATAATTTTTTTGATTCATTTAAGTAAATATATAGTAAAAGTTACAAAATTGGATCTTATAAATTTCATAAAAAATCAAATGATGTTTTCCATAGGATGGATGAATGAGATGCATGTCATGAACCCTAAGGTATGGCTTAATGGGTCCTATGAGAATGGCTTAAGGGGAATTATGCGAGTGACTTAAGGGATGCAAGATTGTGGAATAAGGGTACATGTAAGAGGATATGACTTAAGGGTCCTAAACCCTTAACCCTAAACCCTAAACCACGTGACCTAAATCCTAGGAGATCAACGCTAAACCATTAATCCATATAAATTTGTTATTCTAAGCATCACATGAACCCTAGAAACCCTAAACCCTAAACCACGTGACCTAAATCCTAGGAGATCAACCCTAAACCATTAATCCATATAAATTTGTTATTCTAAGCATCACATGAACCCTAGAAACCCTAAACCCTAAACCACATGACCTAAATCCTAGGAGATCAACGCTAAACCATTAATCCATATAAATTTGTTATTCTAAGCATCACATGAACCCTAGAAACCCTAAACCCTAAACCACGTGACCTAAATCCTAGGAGATCAACCCTAAACCATTAATCCATATAAATTTGTTATTCTAAGCATCACATGAACCCTAGAAACCCTAAACCCTAAACCACATGACCTAAATCCTAGGAGATCAATGCTAAACCATTAATCCATATAAATTTGTTATTCTAAGCATCACATGAACCCTAGAAACCCTAAACCCTAAACCACGTGACCTAAATCCTAGGAGATCAACCCTAAACCATTAATCCATATAAATTTGTTATTCTAAGCATCACATGAACCCTAGAAACCCTAAACCCTAAACCACATGACCTAAATCCTAGGAGATCAACCCTAAACCATTAATCCATATAAATTTGTTATTCTAAGCATCTCATGAACCCTAGAAACCCTAAACTCTAAACCATGTGACCTAAGGGGATGGCTTAAGGGGATGTCTTAAGGGGTGTTGAGAGAGTGACTTAAGGGGATGCAAGAGGATGGATTAAGGATAGATATACAAGGATATGGATTAAGGGGTCCTAATAGAATGAATTAAGGGGAATTAATAGAGAGACTTAAAGGGGATGCAAGCGGATGGATTAATGGCACATACGAGGATGGCTTAAGGGGATATGAAATAAATTATAAACTTTTTATAAAATGACAATGAGTTAAATTTAGTTTTATATTTATACTCTCAACTAAATGTATCTACAACTATATATAGTTACCTGTCTGTAGATTCGAATTCCATTGTAATAAGAGTGCATCTCCTCTCTTTTTTGTATCAAGGGAGACCTGAAACAAAAAATGATATAAAACTTTAATAAGGAAATGAATTTAAAGACAAATATATATATCAATTAAATATATACATACAACTAGAGATACTTACCAATATTTATTTACTTTGTTGTACCATCCACATCCTCTCTTTTTTGTAATGCATCTATGATTGTCTCATGATCATCCATTGAAAGTGTCCATAAAACTTTATTAGCAGGCCTCCCGTGATATCTAACTAGTTTTATATTGGTTGCCAAAATCAAATGTGAATAATGTATAATCTTCTTATGTCTTTCATAATCTTCAAATGCAGGCAAGCCATTCTTTCTTATCAAATATTTTCGAAGCCAGGTGCCAACAACAATGACTGAACCAGTTGGATACTCAAAGTTATCATCATCCACTCTAGGATGTACCAAATTATATTTTCTCTCAACACATCTAGCCAACCAGTACTCTGTCTCCTCTTCATTCCCCTCGGGTGCAACAACAACATACACATGTCCTACAAAAATAGATAAAAAATTCAATAAAGAGCACGACTTATATTTAATTCATGTATATAAACATGCATACATATAAAATTCATCTCAATAAATAATGTACCTTCTTGTACAAGATCAGAAACACGATCATAATCATCTGATGCGAACACTTGATTATCTTCAATTATTATTCCATGTTGAACATGTGTCGATGTAGGTGTTAAGGCTCTTTGTTGCCATTGTTCAACCCATTCCATATTTTCACAAGCCTCCCAATCACCTGCAATACAAAATTGACAAAAGCATGCCAACTCCCTTGTCCATATTGTCCATGTGTTTGCATTCAAACTCTTAAATGAATGTCATTTTGCAGATCCATTAATTGTTTCACAATCTTGTCGAGAACAAATATCATTTTCTTCAACTAACCAAAAGAAGCGGTGAATTATTGAGCTCTCACTTACTCTTGTAGATAATTTGGTATTGCACCAATCTACAATTGCATGTGCATCTCTAAATTTTGCAGCATCCTCAAATTTTAGTTGCTCTCTAGCAAGAGCTCTTTTCACACATGCACCTGCTCCATCGTGTTCTCCCTTACCATGACCGGCTTCAAAAAAACTCCATATGTGCTGGATATTATTTTCCTTATGAACTCTACATAACCAATAAAACATCCTAGCATTTTTGAATTGACTCGTGCAATTATCTGACCATATGAGATGTTCTAGCAATTGAATTCCTCTTTCTTTTAATTTTTTGTAAAATATATCAAAACAATATTGAACAAACTCAAATGAATGTAATCGATTATCACTTACATAAAAATGGTACTCTCTCAAAAAATTTCTATTATCTTCTCTACTATCATCTGCATGTCTATAAACAATATGAACAAAAATAGATACTTGCACTGAATTATAATACTATGATTGAATTTCTTCTTGTGGAGCAAGAGTATAATTTTCAGCAAAATCAACAACCGACAATATAGTTCCAATTGGGAATGTGTTTTTACATAAACGAAATTGATTATCAAGCCAATGAGCATACTGAGAGTGTTGAACATATTTAGGTACAATCTTATCTTTAAATTCTTTAATAAATGCATGCACAGTATTTTTTTCCATAATTAGCTCACAACGTTTTCCAGTTTTTCCATCTTTTAAAGAATACTCAACATTTTTGAATCTTTTTACATCTACTAATTGTTGTCCAAATTCATTTAAACTACTTTCATGCATACATTCACCTAATAATGAAAAGTTAGCACATCTATCACATTCTCTAGAAATACATGATTTTAAATAAAATAAGTTTCCATTAGAGGGTTCGCAAAACAAACCTGATATAAAATCTTTGATTCTTTCAGGTGGCATATTAATACCACAAATGTCCTGCATAATTTGGTTAACATGCAAAGTGCATCGTATATATCGAAAACTATCATAATAATAACGAAATTGTACATGAGTCTTACAACAACAAGAAATTCGTTGCTTATTAATTCTAACATACCAAGGTTTACACTTTTCGAATGATGTTTGACTTATTTTAATATTCAATAGTAAGATTGAAGCATCTAAATTTTTTTTATATAATTCAGTTTGAGTCATATCTAAGAGATGCTTTGGATGAGGTACACGAATTTTGGAACCCACCCTTAATTTTAAGACATCTCTAATGTTAGGTGATACTCTTGTATTATCATGCCAAAATTTATCGATTAAAGATTTAATTTCATTAGTTAATTTCATGTCTGATCTTGGGAGTCTACCACTAAAACTCCAACATTGATTAATTGGATCATTTTCAATATTTTCTCTTCTTTTAGCAGCTCTAATCAAAGTTTTGGGATTTAATTTTATACATTTACTAATCCTACTTAACATTCTTTTATTTGAAGTTGCTTTATCAACTAAAGCAGTTGTTATTGCACGACGAGCCGCATTTTTATCTTTAGATCGACTTTTCTTACCTATAAAATCAATAGCATTAGCAACACTAGAAATGACTTGTTCTACTGAATCATCTTTCTTTTTTGGTTTTACAAAAATACCTAATTTTTTCATCACTTTTCTCATTTTCCACATTCTCATCAATTGCACCATGAGTTGACATTGGAATCCTAATTTCTTTCTATAAAAAAACATTTTATATATTTTATTTCCATAAGTTCTAATTTGTCTCCAAGAAACTTTACCACGAAGGTTATCTAACACATCTTTTTCAATTGTAAAAAAAACATTTTCATCTTCATCCATACAAGGGGTTTCATTTTCATTCATTTTCATTCACACAAGGGGTTCCATTTTCATTTTCAAAAGTAAAAAAGATTTCATTCTCATTTTCATCAATATGAGGGATTTGATTAGCATTTGTATTCTCATAAGATATATTTTCATAATTTTTTTGTTTTTGCATTCTTTCAACCCTATAATTATTGATATCATCAATGGTGTATCCAGCTTCATCTAAACAAGCAAAATCAATATTATCAAGACTTGGGTTTGAAAGAATACCTAGAGAGATTGTTTGAATAGGTGCATTTTCCATATCATTGGGAGGTGGATTTGAAGACATACCCGAAGCTGTTTGCATATGTACTGTTTCCATATCATTCAAAGTTGTAGTTGAAGACATAGTTGAGTTTCTCTCCATAATTGTATTTTCTTCTATATTCACCATCTCCACATTTGCATCATCTACATTCATTTCATCATTCATGACTTTCTCTTCAACATTCATTGAAGTAGATGCTTCCAAATTTTTCATTTGACGAATTCTTTCTCTTCTATCTTTTTGTCTTTTTGCCTCCATATCTTTATTTGCTTGAATTTCTTCGGGTGTCATTGACATTCTACACTTTTTTCTTTGTCTTTGTTTTGATCCCATGGTTACAAAACCCTTTTTGATGAAAAAACAAATGATTTACTTGTAACCAATTTTCAAATTTTTATCTCCTTCAAATATTCAAATAACACTTTGTACTATGAAGATCCTTTCTTCTTTGAACTTTGAAGTACACAAAAATATCATGAATACATCCAAATTTTTTTTTTTGAATCTTCTTGTAAATTATTCTTGTACTTGATTCCACTTCAGAAAATTCAACCTGCACTTGACTTTTCAACCAATTTGCAATAGAATATGCCCTGCACAAGACAAATTTGTAATAAAAAATGCAGAAAATCGAACTGGCGGGTCGTACTACAGAAAAAGAATGTTGCAGGAAAACTGTACTATATCAGAAAATGTCAAATTAGGATAAACGGATATATTAGAAACGCGTACGCGTTATGAAACGCGTACGCGTAAAGGTAACATGTACGCGTTATGAAACGCATACGCGTTCTTAAAAAGGAACGCGTACGCGTTACCTTTACCCAATGGGTAAAAACATAACGCGTATGCGTTTTGTTTCAATAACGCGTATGCGTTATTAAAAAATTTGTTTCCCAACCCGCCTGGAGACTTGGTTTTAGTTTCGGGAAAGCTTTGGCAATCTGAGCCTTAGCCTTTGACCTGTAACTAAAAAACTAAGGCAGATTGAAGAAGAATGTTCAACTTTGACAATATGGTTGATGAATTTTTTTTCTGAATCAATCTATAAAATTAAAACCCATTACAGAACATGAGGTCTAGTTTTTATATATATAATTTTTATTAAGATTGGATTATATTTTCTATTTTTTAATTAATTTCAAAGCAAACTAGTCATTAAACTTGAAATATCAGACTTTTTTTGTTTTTTAATAACTTTTTTTTGGTTAAAGTTTTTAGAAAAAAAATTATATGACATCAATCTCTAGACAATTCTTTACACAATGAAAAATAAATAAAATAAAAAAAAGTTTAGTTTAGGTCAAATTATGCTGTCCGTACACGTTGATTTTTAAAAACAACAATTAAGGCCAATAAAAATTAAATAATAAAAAAAATATTCAACAAAAAATTACAAAAAAAATTCCTCATCAATCTTCATGTTGTTAGCTCTCTTTCCCCAAAAGGAATTAGTAAAATACTTTTATTTGATTCAAAAAGTGTTGTCCGTACACGTGCATGGTATGGTAAAAAAACAGGGACTTTTAAAAAGTGGTTTTTATAGATCTTTATCAAAATTTAGTTTCTACAATCTGGGTATTTGAATAATTTACATATTTATAAACTAGATTCAAATCTCTAAATTTCATATTACTGACTTTTTTAAAAATTCATTGTGTAAGTGCCTCAAATTTTCAGTTCAAGTGTGACAAATTCTGAAAAACAGCAAAAACACTTCCACTTTTTGAGCTTTTTGTGGACCCAACTTCTTGCATCAGCCCTAATATTATTGAATTTTAGGCCCTAAAGTTGGGCTTAAGATTAGGCAAGGATAATTGCATAACACCTCTAATTTTTTTGGGACTCATAGTTCATCATCAATGCTCTAAATAGAGGTTACTACAAACATATTGAAATATCTTACATAGTTGGCATTAGTTTCCATAATCCATGTAGTTAGAAAGATTGCTTCTAGAATCAATTGTGTATGCTTTTGAATTCATGTTTCAAATCACACTTAGTGATTCATCATTAGAAAGAGGATACCGAAGAATTGGATTGAAGAAAAAGTATTAAAAAGAAGTGGGGTTGGAAGTGATTAGAGAACAAGAGAATGAGGGATAATAATGATGAAAGAGAAGGATATCAAAGAAAATGAATGAAAAACTAGAATAAAAGAAAAGAAAATAAAAACATAGTAAAAGTCCTTCTCTTTCCTCATTATCAAGCAATTATCTGAGATGGACCTTTACAACATCCACAAAGAATCTAATAAAGATGTAAATAGCATGAAAAATATTGTTATTGATCTTAAATTTAGATAAGTTCATAGTTATTGCAACTTGGTAGCACTTGCTACTCGTTCATGACCCCATTGGAATACTTGAAAAATTGTCCCTTTTGTTCATGCCAATTCTCTTTGTTTTTTGGTATGTGCTTTGGTTAGTGCAAGATGGGATCTTCTTGTTCTAAGATGCATTAGTGTGATAGCTTGGAAGTGAAGTCTTGCCATGCGATAATCCCTAAAATGTGGCTTATTTTTTAATTTTTGATCTTCTACTCTTTGTTTCATTAGATGTCTTGTAAATAAATCAAATACATAAACAAATAAACTTACAATAACAAGATATATTGAAGCACAAATATATATTAAACAAAGATATTATATAGGGGGGAACTTGTCTCAAGAACTTCATATTATGGAAACTTGTTTAAATCCACATTATGGTAGAATTTGAAATTCTTACAAAGTGAATATAACCTAGTGATCCACACTTCATTTATGGGATAAAATCTAAAATCATTAGGAGAGGATATTTTCCAATTATGTAAGGTTAAATAAATAATTATGTAGCACAACCTTAAAAGTCAACTTGACTCATTTTGACACATTAGATGATCCTAAGCTTAAACCTATTTTATATCCACTTCTTTCGTTTGCCTTAAAAAATGACCAATCAATTTTTATATGTATCTACCTACTTAGACTAAACTACAACCATACTTTTGTCCTTGTTAAATTGAAAATCTCCTACTTCCATGCCAAATTAGTAGAAACATGATCATTGCACACAAACTTATGTGTCAAAAATCTCAAGTTGTGTGTCTAAGACTTATATTTAAGGACATATTTTGAGTCATTTTGATCATCGAATAATATCTTGCATCTAGTCGTAAAAATACTTAACATTGGTCTCAATCTCAATTACACTAGTTGCATCAACATTTATATTCTATGTTTGACATATTTTCAATCTTGTTACAAAGTGATTACGGATTAACTAATGTCAAAAAAATTAATGGTCTCCCCTTTGTCTATAACAACACTCCAAAGGTGCTTTATAGTGCCATTAGTTGCATAGTTATAAGTACAAACATAAATAAGATATATATAGAATATCAAAAATTAAAAGTATATAGAAATGCATGGCAACAAAGTGTCTCAAGACTAGACTACATGCACAATCTCAATCTTGATAGTAGAAATTTTAGAATGTATATATCATCTGCTCTTGACTCATATTCAACTATCGTATCTTCGTTTTCATTCTTTTATCACATCATTTCAATCAATAAAAATAGAAAAAACGTCATCATGAAAGAAATCAAATAGACTTCGATTTCCTTCTCAATTATTTCAATTTCTCAATCTCAATTTGTTTCGATATAAACATATTTAATTAAACCATTAAAAACCAAATTGTACAAAATAATTTTATTTCCTTATAATATGAAGCTTATCATATGAAGTAGGTGGAAAGTAAACCATTTTAATGGTCCATGCATGAAACGAATGGGGGAGTTTGTTGAGAAGTGATGATCATCCATCTATATCGTGCCTACTTTTGTATTTTTTCAGTTTTGGAATATCTATATTTTCAAGGGTTTGTTGATAAATTTAGTGACATTTGATGACTTTATTTGAATACGAATATGGTTTCTTTCATTTTCACTCTTTTTATTCTTTTGAGAGCATCAAATCCTACCTAAAGTGTCACGAAACACATCACATGATAAATTCTATTGACTATACTAGAAAATTTGAATTATATTATTTAATTTAGAATAACTCAATTTATATTTAAAACATTATAAAATTCCACCTCCTCATTGCAAATTGAAACAAGTGGAGGCAATTTAATTAAGGGAAAATTCCATTTCATATCTTCACATTCAAATTTAAAGGGAAATAATGTGTAAGGAATTAAAAATTTATGCATGAGAGAAGTTTATTTAGTAGAAACAAGTTGAGTCACTAATTTATCGAGTGAAATATTAAATTAAAGAAGAGGTTAGGGATTATTTAGTTTGTTTTGTTTTTTTAATCGTTAGTGGTAGTAAATGTGAATTAAATCAAATTGAAGGTTTAGATTTTTATAAAAATATTGTAAAAGTTTACATATAAAATATTATTTTTGAAATAAATGAGTTTTGATTTATATGTTATAGGTGGAAGTGATTGTTTTGTGTGATTTTAATTTTTTTTAATGTTGGATTTTGTCATCTTTATTATAATCATGTTTTTGTTAGTCATGTGTTCTTAAATTTTCTAAATATGATGTAATAATTGATTTTAGGTCAAGACAATATTAAAGAACGCTTGTGGGACCTTGTTATCTAATGGTTGAAGTTTTAAACTTCATTGAGCATATTAAGTCAAGTTCCTTATTTTTGTTGTCTAGAATCTATATGAAAAGAGTTTGTTTTGAATGACAAATTATAAGGATATACGATTTAGCGAATGTTACTACTAATGTAGGGTTGCTCTAATTTGAATGCTCTTCAATTTCTCTAGAATGAATGAATTTAAAAGATTACACATGCCATATGTAAATGTCATAGGAGCTTCGCTTTAAATATGCAATCCTAGGAGCTATTTTAAAATATTACACATGCAAGTGAACAAGACATTGTTGGGGTCTCGAAGCTTTAATTAGGATAAATCATGGAAAGTTAAATTAAGTTTTGTATAATGCAAGTGTGATTAGACCATTGGTTTTATCGAGGGTGAGGAAAGGAGTAGAAATCTAGGTTACTTCCAAGCTGCAAGGTTTGAATGAGGTAAGTGGATAAGTAATGGTTGAGATCAATCAACTTGGTGTGTTAGAATATTTCAAAAATAAACACTTAAATGATATAAAGGCAAGGCTAAAGTGAGTTAAAAAAGTGGGAAAAAGTGTAAAATGGGGATGTTTTTATTTATAATTTACCCTTAATTTAGAATGCATGTAAATCTACATTAAGCATGTCTAATTAAATAAGATATGTTAATATGCAAAGTAAATTATTCCTATATGCTTACAGTGAGATAAATGATTAGTTTGAGAAAGAGAATTAACAAAGTAACATCAATTGTAATAGTTTTGCTCCACTACTCCCACAACTCTTTTGGTTTTTCAATTTTTTTTCTTTGGTGGGAATGGGGTTGAACAATATAGGTGTTGGGGGGAGGGGGGTTCCTTATGCTCCCCCTTCCCTAAAAAGACCTAACAAGATAGTTGCAAGTAGTACATTAGTCGTTTTAGAGTCTTCTTTAGCGGGGGGGGTGAGAACATTGAAAGGACGTTCTCAAAAGCAAGGATGGGAACACCCATGTGCCTAGAAATTTGGTCAAAATCCTAAAATATCTCGATTGGAGGAAGGAACAACCATCAAGTTACTAGATTCAACATGTCATAGGACCATTTCCTCTATGGACAACATGCTAGTGGGGAAATTTTTCTCTTTCTAACCAAATGTTGACCTTGTCAAAAGATGGGTCATCAATAAATGAAAACCTAAGGGATCCTTGGTTATTAGTGTCATGGAGGTGAGATGATCTTATTTAAATTCAATCTCCAAGAGAATCTTCTCAAGGTTTGGGTTGATGGGCCTTAGATTTAAGGGAAGAAAATGCTTTCCTTATGTAGATGGAAGCCAAGATTTGACCCTAAAGTGGACTTGACTAAATCAACCCCTATGTGGGTGCAACTCCCTGGCCTCCCTCTAAATTTTTTAAATGGGAAGGTCTTCATGTTGAATACTAACTTCTTCAATCAATTCTTAATTTTTGATAAAGTTACAAAGAATTAATCCAGGTTGGTCTTTGCCAGATTCTACATTAGTGTAGATGTTTTTAAATTTCTTCCCACCTCTATAATTTTAGAATCTAAAATTGTGAAATGGTCTTAGCTTATTTAGTATGCAAAATCTAGATCCTTCTACCAAAAATATTCAAAATCAAGCCAATTAGCATTCCAACATACTACACCATGGGAATAATTACAAAGTTTTAACAAACCTATGGGTAAAATAAAAGGGTTAGAAGATGGTTCTATAGAGTACCCTTTCAAGGATAGCCTTATCAACATCATGTATTCCCCCTAGATGGGTCCAAAGGTTGCTATCATGCACCCCCTCAATAGTTGTAAGAAATGAGGTTGGGGGTGTATTAGTCTAACAGTCAACCAAACAACTGGTGTTGGTTTGATATGGATGATATATTGCTAGTTTGATTCAAAAAATGGATAGATCTAGGTCTTAAATCACACTTCTTCCAATATGAAACATGAAGACAATTAAAAATGATCTCAATACCCACATGGCTACAAACCTTAATGGAAGAGCTAGAATGGTGGATCAGGGTTTTAGTCCTCTATTGGGGAGGGATGTTGATTGGATTGATTCATTGTTAATTGATTGAGTTTTATGATGTAATTATTTTCCTACGTTATTTATGAAAATATAAAAAACTATTGAGATTTCTAGAAAACCTAGAACAAACAAACAAAAATAGAGTTATGAATAGAAGAGAGTAGGCACAAAGGAACCTGACATATAAATTTGGTCCTAAAACAACTAGATAGGGTCACTAGGCTCCCTAGACTGGGTAGAAACTACTCAAGATCTTATTTCACTATCTTGTTGCTCTTGATCGACAAGTTCTTCTCTTCTAGACTCATTATCATAACTTTGTGTGTTGTTGATAAAATCCACCTTCCTTGACTTTATGAATTGTAGGGCTTGAATGCATGAATGAGAAATTATTCTTAAAATCATTCTATTCATTTCAAATTTGTAATTTTCACACATGAAAGAGGGGGAAGGGTTGTGCCATATAGGGGCTTTCCTAAGTCAAACCCTATTTTGGTATTTCTACCTCCACAATGGGTAAGATGGTATAAAAGAGAGCTTATCCTTAGTTAGGTAGAGGCTAAATCATAAAAAAGTGATAAATTGACAATTGCTACAACTCACCACTCAAATTTGCATTCCTTGATGGACTGAATTCATGTATTCGTCACCTTCAACGATAAATTGATGTTTGATTTGAAGTCCTACAAGTGTTATACTCACAAAAAAAATTAACACAAGACATGAAAAACTAACATATAAATATGATACATGGCTAACATGATGCTTGATTGAAATACATTTTGCAATAATTCTAATAATTCTGCTCTTGACTGCTTTAGGATTCTCTCAATTTCCTTCAAAATAGGCTAGGATTTATTAGGTGTGCTTAGGATTTCAAATGATGAAAATGATTTTTATTTAATGCAATTCTTCTAATTTCCTGAAAACCAAATAACGATGGACGACAAATAAAATTGGATTTTTAAATATTAAAGTATTGACATCGACATATTTAAATTTTAGCCAAAAATAGGTTGGATAAGGGAACTAGAATCCCTAGTCTAGATCCATCCTTGTCAAGGCCTTAAACATTGGGGTTAAATATTAAATGTTTATTTCCAATCCCATCTTTTAATTTTTCAAATTTATTTATGAAACAGATAAATTAAATGCACAATTAGGTCCAAGCACATAGGGAGAGCTAAACCTAGTGTGAAATTGTAAAGTGTTTTTCATCCAAAACATTAGAGAATTAAGATAAAATTAAATCTAAGGGATGTGCTAACCCACAAGCTCATGATCCTACTAAATAACAATGTAAAGACAAAGGAACATACATACATGACATACAATGCAACATGAAAAAACATGAAGCATACACAATGATGACACAAATCACACATAATGTATCACTTATGTAAAAAAACCATGCAAGCATGATGCAAACACAATGCAAAAATGATGCAAACATAAAAGGGGGTATGACATCACAAACTAGAAAGATCTACATAGACTCTCGCAAGGATCCATACCCAAGACCTCCATAAATCATAGGCTATAAAATTTTGATATTTTCTAGGTGATTCATGAAAGGCATGACATGTTGGTGAAGTATGATATTCACTAGGTGATTTTCCACAAAGGTAGCAAATGAAAACCCACAAGGGCTAGTGAACTCTAATATTCACTAGTTGAGTTCTCATGCCAACCATACCAAGAATTATAAGAAAAGTTTGTTGTTTTCCAAATAAATTTGACAAGATGCTATAAAATATGATCAATATACCATGGAAACATCACTAATTTTATTGTACGTGAACAAAGTGAATAAAATACTGAAATGTGCGCCCCCACCTTAAAGTAATTGCTAATGCCAACCAAGAGAAATTACCTTTAAGGTAGAATAAAAATGATAGGTCATGAGAGCTTGTTGGAAAACCCTATGCCAAGTGATATGTTCCCAAAAAAATTGATTCGTGATAAGGGGTTGAAATAAATGAGTTTTGATTTATATCTTATAGGTGGATATGATTGTTAGTGTGATTTTAAATTTTTTTAATGTCAGATTTTGTCATCTCTATTATAATCATGTTTTTGTTAATCATGTGTTCTTAAATTCTTTAACTATGATGCAACAAGTGATTTCAGGTCAAGGTAATATTAAAGAACACTTTTGGGATCTTGCTATGCAATGGTTGGAGTTTTAAACTTCCTTGAGCCTAGTAAGTCTAAGTCCCTTATTTTTATTGTCCAGAATTTATATGAAAAGAGTTTGTTTTAAATGTTAAATTATAAGGATATGTGATTTATCAAATGTTATTATTAATGTAGGGTTTCTCTAAATTTAACTCTCTTTAATTTCTCTAGAATGAATGAATTTAAAAGATTACACATGTCATATATAAATGTCATAGGAGCTTCACTTTAAATATGCAATCCTAATCTAGGTTAGTTCCAAACCATAAGGTTTGAATGAGGTAAATGGGTAAATAATGGTCAAGATCAATAACTTGTGTTAGAATCCTTCAAAATAAATAGTTAAATGATATAAAGGCAAGGCTAAACTCAGTTTAAAAAGTGGGAAAAGTGTGAAATATGGATATTTTTATTTATAATTTACCCTCAATTTAGTATTCATGTAAATCTACATTAATCATGCCTAATAAAATAATATATGTTAATATGTAAACTAAATTATTCCTGTATGTTTACAGTGATATAAATGATTAATTTGAGAAAGAGAATTTGAAAAGTAACATCAATTGTAATAGTTCTACTCCACTACTCCCACTACTCTCTTTTTTTTAGATTTTTTTCTTTGGTTGGAATGGGGTTGACCAACATGGGCATAGGGGCGAGAGGTCTTTGTGCCCTCCCTTGGAAATCTCAAACAAGATAGTCATGAGTAGTACATTGGTTGATTTAGAGTCTTCTTTAGTGGTAGGAAAATATTGGAAGGACGTTCTCACAAGGAAGGATGGGAACATCCATGTGCCTAGAAGTTTAGTCAAAGTCTTGAACTATCTCAATTGGAGGAAGGCACAACCATCAAGTTACTTGATTCAACACTTCACAAGATCATTTCCTCCATGGACAACATGCTGGTGGGGATTTTTTTCTCTTTCTAGCCAAACATTGACCTTATCAAAAGATGGGTCATTGATAAATGAAAACCTAAGGGACCCTTAGCTATTAGTGCCATGGAGGGTGGGATGTTGTTATTTAAATTTAATCTCCAAGAGGATCTCCTCAAGGTTTTGGCTAATGGCATTAGATTTAAGGGAAGAATATGATTTACCTATCTAGATGGAAGCCAATATTTGACCCTAAAGTGGACTTGACTAAATCAACCCCCATGTGGGTGCAACTCCCTGGCCTCCCTTTGAATTTTTGAGATGAGGAGGTCTTAATGTGGAATGCTAACTCCTTCAATCAATTCTTGATTGTTGATAAAGTTACAAAGGATTAATCTAAGTTGGTCTTTGCTATATTCTATGTTAGTTTAGACGTTTTTAAATTTCTTTCCACCTCTATCATTTTGGAATCTAAAATTTGGAAAAGGTCTTCAATTATTCAATATGAAAATATAGATCTTTCTACCAAAACTATTCACTTAGCATCCCAACATATTGCCCCATGGGAAGAATTGTAAAAGTCCAATGAACCTATGGGTAGAATAAAAGGGTTAGAATATGGTTCTATAGAGTACCCTTTCAAGGATAGCCCTATCAACATAATTTATTCCCACTAGATGGGTCCAAAGGTTTCTATCATGCACCCCCTCAATAGGTCTAAGAAATGAGGTTGGGGGTGTAGTAGTCTAATAGTTGACCAAACGATTGATGTTGGTTTGATAAGGATGAGATATTTATAGTTTGATTGGAAAAATGGATTTAGGTCTTAAATCACACTTCTTCCAATACGAAACGTGGAGAGGATTAAAAATGATCTCAATACCCACTTGGCTACAAATCTCAATGGAAGAGTCGGAATGGTGGATCAAGGTTTTAATCCTCTATTGGGGAGGGATGTTGATTGGATTAATTGATTGAATCTTATGATGAAATGGTGTTCTTAGGTTATTTATAAAAATGTATCAAACTATTGATATTTCTGAAAATATAGAACAAACAAACAAAAATAAAGTGTGAAACATAATATAGTGGACATAGAGGAACTTGGCATATAAATTTGGGCCTAAAATAATTGGACAAGGGTGTTGGGTGCCCTAGACTAGGTAGCAACTACTTAAGATCATATTTTACTCTCTCGTTTCTCTTGATTTGCAAGTTCTTCTCTTTTGAACTCACTATTGGAACTTCATCTAGCACTGATAAAATCCACTTTCCTTGACTCGATGACTTGTAGGGCTTGAATGCATGAATGGGAAATTAGTCTTCAAATATTCCTCCTATTCACTTTAGATCTATAACTTACACACATGAAAGAGGGGGAAGGGTTGTGCCATATAGGTTCTTGCCTAATTCAATCCTCGTTAAATGGTATTTCTACCTCTACAACAACTATGATAATATAAAAGAGATCTTACCCTCAGTTAAGTAGAGGCTAAATGATAAACAAGTTATAAATTGATAATTATTGTAACTCACCACTCAAATTTGCATTCTTTGATGGAAAGATGTCATGCACTCATCAAATTCAAGGAGAAATTAATGGTTGATTTGAAGTCCTACACGCGTTAGTACTCACAAAAAAATGAACATAAGAAATGAAAAAACTCACATGAAAACATGATGCATGGCTAACATGATGTTTGACTGAAATACATGTTGCAATAATTCTTATAATAATATTGTTGACTAATTTTAGAATTCTTTCCCTTCAAAACATGTTAGGATTTATTAGGCATGCTTAAGATTTCAAATGATGAAAATGATTTTTATTTATATGCAATTCTTATAATTTATTGAAAATACCGATAATTGACAAATAAAATTGAATTTTTAAATATTAAAATGCTAACACCAACATATAATATTTTAGCCAAAATGGGTTGGACAAGGGAATTGGGCACCCTGGTCCAAACCCATCCTTCTTGAGGCCTTAAACATCAAGTTTAAATATTAAATGTTTTTTTAAAATCCTATCTTTTAATTTTTTGAAGTTATTTATAAAACAGGAAAATTAAATGCATAATTAGGTCCAAGTACATAAGGGGGAGCTAAACCTAGTGTGAAATTTTTAAGGGTGACAATTTTTGAGACTACATTTCTTAAGGGAAAGGAAGATGTTGTTCTTTCCTCTCCTAAATAGTAGATGAAAACCCTCATATCCAAGGCCAATGAGGTTTGGGTGGGGGTGGAATCAGTTTCATAAGGGAAAATCCAAAATCTAGAAGAGATCAATAGTTCAACTACTCTTGTGAATGAATTTAGTGACCCTAATGCTTGAAAGGAAATGTTTCCCATAGGGATTTGGGTGCCTAAAATGTCCAATTTTAGGGAAGATGAATTAGATGACTCTTTAGAGGGTGGGGGAAATGTTTCCCCTAAGGTGACCTTTGCCAATTTGGCTTTGAGATATACAATAGTTCCATTGGTAGTCTAGCTACCTCTTCTTTTGATCAAAAAGGGTGGATCACTCCTTGTAGAAAGGATAAAGGTCTAAAAAGGTTATAGATGCGAGAGGTGATGGTAAGGCTAGGAGACCAAGTTAGAAATAAACAAGACAAAGAGAATTAGTTAAGGAAATAGCTAATGGGAGACAAAAACACTAGAGGTTTCCTCTATGAAAACTCTAAAATGTGAATCCTTTCTTGGAATATTAGAGGACTTAATAGTTCTCAAATGTAGTTTTTGGTCAAAATAAGCTTGACATCATTCTCCTTCAAGAGGTAAAGATGATTAATCTAAATTTTAAAGTTATAACTAATAGAATGTGATAAATCAATTTTTCATTTTTGGATTTGATTGTGTTTGCATTTTTCATAATCAATGTTTTGGATCACACTCCATGATCCATCATCAGGATGAAAGAGAGCATAAGGAAGAAAAAACAAATTTTCTTTCTTATACTCTCTTTCATCCTGATAATGGATCATGGAGTGTGATCCAAAACGTTGATGATTAAAAATGCAAACACAATCAAATCCAGAAATTAAAAAATGATAAATATTATAATGGATTGTGGAAACTTGATATCTTTAATAAAATGTGGCCCAATTTTGATTTTTGTATCTCTAAATCCTAGGGAGCATCATCTAGGGGTATTGTCACTATGTGGAACCAAACTCACCTGAATGTTTGCTACATTAAATAAAATAGAAATAGTTTGACTATGAAACTTTCTTCCTCATATAGAAAATGGATTATCTCCATCATTTAGACTGCTAATTCTAGACCTTCCAAAAAGGAAATTTGGGATTCTGAAACATCTCTTATTAGATTGTATGATAAGGACCCTTGGATGGTGGATAAATATTTCAACACACATGTGTAACTCTCTAAAAATATGGGTGGTATCATGGAATATTTAGATAATATGGCTGACTTTTCTTATTTTCTTTGTAATGTTGATCTAATGGATGTGGTTCTAAGTGGACAACCCTTCACTTGGTCTAAAAAACATTTGGGGTCTCTATTCAGATCAAAATTGATAAATTTCTTCTAAATTCATCTTGGAATATCATTGGTAACTGTTAGAGTAATAAGTTATTCCACTTAGTTAATTTAATCATATTGGTTAGTTAATTAAGTCACTTATTCCTTTAGGTTTGCTTAAGCTAAACTTAGGCACATTAATAATTATTTATTAAGTATGCACACTATTCCTAATTTTAGGTTTTGATCTCCTTTCATAAGGATTGATCTCATTGTAATTATTACATTATTCAATAATCAATATTTTGGTTTTGCTTGCACATTCTTGCTTGAGAGTTTACAGAACATCTTGTTTGTTCTGGATATCTATTGCACGTGATAGGTGATTGCATGTAGGTGATTCTTGGGGACTGTGAATTTGGATTTCTCAATTTCTACATGGTATCAAAGCTCCAGACCTATGGCTATTTGTTCGTGATTTGAAGATATTCTCTCACATCATTTATTTTTTCTGTGTAAGGGTTTCAAGCTAGGCTAATTTTTTGAGGATCTGGGGGTCGCCTATTTTTTTGGGAATTTATAGGCCAAATGGACGTCGCCATTGCGTTTAGAGCGCCCAAAAACCCTAAAAACGCCTTTCATTTTGTCGATTTCGGAGTCAGGAGCAAAAAAAGACAAAAAAAAAAATTGCATTTAGAGTGCCCAAAAACCCTAGAAACGCCTTTCGTTTCGTCGATTTCAGAGTCAGGAGCATAAAAGGAAATTTTATTTTATTTTTTGCATGAAAATGTGCAAATTGATATTATTAAGAATTGAGAAATTACATGAGATGAATTTCTTTATAAAAGAAATGTATGCATAACCCTAATGTTGACCTAAACAACTCAACTAAATAAAACTTACTTATTAATTAAGTAAAGTAATTATTACCTAAGCAAAACCTAAGTAAAATTAATAAAGTGTAATTAAATAATTAATTACACCAACACCCTCCCTTAAGTGCATCTTAGGGAGACTAAAATAGAAAGCACCTACAACTAAGATGAATGTTGATTTTTTTTTTTTTTGTGTAAGGGTTTCAAACCAAGCTAGTTTTTTGAGGATCTGGGGGTCGCCTATTTTTTTGGGCATTTTTGGGCCAAACAAACATCGTCATCGCATTCAGAGCACCCAAAAACCTTAGAAACACCTTTTGTTTCATCGATTTCAGAGTTAGGAGCAGAAAAGGCAAAACAAATTTGGTTCTAGAGGCCGTATGACCCCCAAAAACCTGGTTCGTACAACAAATTTTAAAAAAAAAATTTAAAATTTTGGTTTTGTTTTGCACCACCCATTTTAAACTGGACATGTCACCCATACAGGAGGCAGCCACCAGATTTCTCTGCCACTGGCAGCTTTCTGCAACGACGTAGCCATACCAACACCCCTCTGTTGTCGGCCTCCACTCTAGCCCCCACGAGCTCCCTTAGCACTCGTCGGGGTCCTATTGGGGACCAGGAGCCTCGCGCCCAACCCCTGCCTGTGCTCAGCCCCCACCAAGGTCCTATCACCGACCAAGAGCTCTGTCAGCCTGCCTTAGCCCTTGTAACGGTCATATGGAAAACCGAGGGCCAATTTTCCAAGTGCTTGGTTTTTGACCTTGTTTAGTGCTGAAAGTGCCTAAAATAGGCCTTTTTTTTTGTTTTTGCATAACTTTTGCAAACAGAGGCCTTTTTGTTGAAAACAAGATATCGCTGGAAAGTTGGTTCTGAGCACGATGATATGGCACTGGTGTTTTTTTTTTCTGATTTTTCTATTTTGATGCCTTTTTCGCCTGTCAAAGTCAGAAGTTGTTGTTTTCACTCTGGGAGGTGTAACTTTTGTGTCCAAACTCTATTTTGTGAAAAAAAATAGGCATCGAAAAGTTGGTTCAGTGCTCTACATAGATCTTAGACTTGATTTTCTATAATATTTACCAAGTATCTAATATTCTTATTTGATCTGAGATTTTCTTTTCTTGGTTATTGTCTTGGGAAACATGCTATGAGGCCATTTCTTTTAGATCACCAAGCATTATTTTTTGATTTGAGAGTATATATTGTTGTTTTCTATCATGGATACACATAATACTGTACCCCTTACTCCATTCAACTATTTTGGTTGGAAAAAATAAATGGAGATTCATTTGAAACACAAAGGGTTGTACAAGGTAACCATGGGTACAAAAATTGAACCTACAAGTGCTGCTGGAAAGAGAAAGTGGTTTAATAGATGTGATGAAGCTTATGGTAAATTATGTCTATCTCTTTCATCTAACATTATTTTTCATATTGAGTCTTGCACTACACCCCATGAGATCTAGACTACTTTGCAGTCTTTGTTTGGGAAGCAAGGTACTATGAGAGGGTTTTAGTTAGAGAATGAGCTTATTGGCTTAAATCCTAGGGATTTTGACAACATCCAGGAGTTTTTCACCAAACTCAAGTCTCTTAGAATACAATTATCACAGTGTGGTGTTTAGAAGGAAGTCGCTCAGTTGATATTGTCCATTCTTTCTAAGCTTGGACCAGATTATTCAATTTTTGTATCTACCTTTTATGCTACTAGGGATGCACTTGGTACTAGATTTACTATGAATTATTTTGATGATTTTGCATCTTCTCTCACTCAAGAGAAGGAAAATTTGGCTAGCATGGGAAAGTTGAAGCCCTCTTCATCACAAGCACTCATTGCATCTTAGGGGCCCACATAGCAGAAGGCTTCCAGTGGAAAGGGGAAGAAACAGAAACAAAAGGATTCCAAATCTCATGAGCAGCAGAAGGAGTCCTCAGATTCATCCTCCTCTTCTAAGGGGAAATCAGCTAGGAAGGATAAGATTCCATGTGCATATTGCAAGAGAGGACATGCATAACATAGTTACTACAAGAAGGACATTGATAAGCTAAAACATCTTCTTCAAAAACATCAAATTGATTTGCCTTCTAGGATGTCTGCATCATCTCCTTCCCCTCATTCTTCTTCTTCTTCAGAGTAGCATGACAGGGGCACAACTGGTTTACATACTTCATCAGATATGAAGGGACATTCTCTTTTTGATTCTTTAGGTCTTGGATCAGGGAGATGGCTTCTAGATTCAGGAGTATCTCATCATATGGCTTCTTCACAATCTATGTTCGCTTCCTTTGAGTCTTACACTATGTATCCTATTTTTATGGGAAAGAATACATGCATGAGTGTTATAGGGAAGGGGTCTATTAAATTTGGGGACAACACTTTTCAGGATGTCTTGTGTGTTCCTCATTTGACGAACAACCTTCTTTCTATATATCAGATCACACATGGAGGAAATGGGAGGTCTGTGGAGTTAAAACCTGATTCAGATATCATCAAAGACTTGGAGAGTAGAGTGGTTATTTCTAGTTGGGTGGTGGATCATTCATCTTGGTTGTATTCCTTTTCAAATTTTGCTATTGATGGTGCTTCTATTCCTACAGTTGTTCACCACACTTCTAGTGTGAATCATCATTTAGAGGAGAGATTTGGATTCTTGAACACTGGAGTTCTCACTTCAGATCCTGTTCTTGAGCCATCCATTCCATCTCCTCCACCTACTATTGCAGTTGTTGATACTTCTATGACTACAAATGTGGTTTCTTCCATTTTAGTGCAGCAAGACCTAGTTGAGCATTCATATTTGGAGGTTTCACTTTAGTCTTCACCTACTCTGGCTTCTTCATTGGTTGAGGTTACACATGATTTTGTGGAGACATCTTGGGCTACACCTACTTCACCTTCAGAGATTGCATTCAACTGACCTCTTCCCTCTCACTTCTTTCAGGAGATGTGATTTCTTCAGTCTTTTTGGAGCTACTTCATTATGGGGGGGGATATGTGGTCTATTTCTTCCTCTCTTCTAGGGGGGTTCATTCATGTATCTTTGTGATGGATGGAATCCTTGGGGGGTCTTATGGAATCCTCCATATTTCATCACTTAGTTTCTGTTTGCATTCAATTCTAGGGAGGAGTTTTGTTCCCACTGGGTTTTCTCCTTTACCCCATTTAGTTTAGTTTGCATTGCATTTGTACTTGGGTACCTGATTAGGATTTTGTTGTCAGGACCCATCTTTGCTTTCATGCATTCTTTTCCTAGTGTTTTAGCTACTCCCTAAGTTCATCTTAAGGGGGGGTGTTAGAGTAATAAGCTATTCCACTAAATTAATTTAATCATATTGGTTAATTTATTAAGTCACTTATTCCTTTAGGTTTGCTTAAGCTAAACTTAGGGACATTAATAATTATTTATTAATTATTAAGTGTGCACACTAGGGTTTCTTTTAGGGTTTCCCAATTTTAGGTTTTGATTTCCTTACATAAGGATTTATCTCATTGTAATTATTGTATTATTCAATAATCAATATTTTGGTTTTGCTTGCACATTCTTTCTTGAGAGTTTACAAAACATTTTCTTGTTTGTTTTGGATATATATTGCACATGATAGTTGATTGCATGCAGGTGATTCTTGGGGATTGTGAAGTTGGATTTCTCAACTTCTACAGTAACATTAATCTCATTGACCTCTCAAGATTTGGTTCAAACCATAGCCCTTTGTTGCTAAATTGGGATTGTAGGACTCTAAAAGGATCAACTCCATTTTTTTATAAAATCATGTGGGCTATGCATCTTTAGTCCAAAGATTGCATCTCCTCATGGTGGAATATCACTATCCATGGAGCTTCCATATATAGGCTTTCCCAAAAAATTTACAATATAAGAAGTAAATTCAAAGCCTAGAATTAGTTTTACTTTGTTAATTTTTTTGAGTTTAAAAAGGTTGTGCTTAAGAATTTGGAAGAAGTTAGACTCCTTATGACTAAGGGACACAAATTAGGACACCTTATTATTAGAAAAACCTCTAAATAATTATTAGATTAGCATCATGAACAAGAAAGAGATCTTCTAGAAACAAAATTCCAAAGTCCAATGAATCTAGGAAGGGGATAGGAACACCTCTTTTTTCCACCATTATACACCCTATCACATAAAAATAAATACAATTACTAATGTTTTGGAAAAAACTAGTTTGGAGGTTAACTTTGATGGAAAGGTGAGACAAATGGTGGTATCTTTCTTCCAGTCTCTCTTAGCTAACCAACCTTCATACTCCAACTTTTCCCTTGTTGATCATGTGCTAGACTACATCGCTTTAGTCCTTACTACTGAGGATAAATCTCTTATCACTAAATCTATCTCAGAGGTTGAATTCAAAGCTATTGTGTTTGCTATCGAGGCTTATAAGGCTCTAGGATCAAATGGATTTCCCTAATATTTCTTCTACAATTTTTGGGACCTAGCGAGAAAGGATGTGGCTGATGCTATAAGGGACTACTTTCATATAGGATTTTTTTTGAAGAAACATAATAATACCTTCATTGTGATTGTTCCCATGAAGACAAACCCAATACCTATGATTGATTTCCATCCCTCAGCCTATGTAATACTATATACAAGGTGTTATCTAAAATTATTTTCAATAGATTACAACCTCTTCTTGTTAAGATAATTTCTAATAACCAAAATAAATTATTACTAGGGAGAAAAATTATGGATGATTCCATCATCACTCATAAATTGGTCTATTATATAGATGAAATCCATGTGCAAAGTATGATCCTTAAACATGACATATCTAAAGCTTATGATAGGACCTCTTGGGATTTCTTGCTCAAATTCTTACACAAACTTTGATTTCATGATAGAGTGGTAAACTTTATTGGGGATCATATCAACAACCTAAATTTTTTAGTTCTTTTCAATGAAAATGCTATGTTTTTCTTCAATTTTGCTAGAGTTCTTAGAAAAGGGGACCCTTTGTCCCCTTACCTCTTTATAATTTTGGTGGAGGTCATTGGAAGATACATCGGATTTTAATGATCTCAAGGTGTGGGAGCTTGTAGTTGAAATCAAACTCCTAGAGAAGGCCAACTTAATTTATAAACTAGATGTAGAGTTTTGATCCAACCCAACACAGATTAAACCCATAGAATAACCCTAATCTAATAGCTTCTAGAGGAAAAGAGAGAGAGAGAGAGAGAGAGAGAGCGATAGATGTAGGAAAAATAAAAGGGGTGGTGATACACCTAGATTAAAGTGAGTGTCTTCTTTCCCATTACAACATAGAGGATTAATTAGACTGTCATAAGAACTCAAATAGTTCTATGTTATACCAACTCCTAGAGGTATGTATGGAGGTCAAGGTTTGATAATCACTAAGAGGAAAATATAAGATCCATAGTTAGCTCCTAAAAATAATTTTAACACTACATAGAAACCTATAATGTGATAAAAATTCATTTGAACATAGATGTAAGAAAATTTACACCATGGATTAGAGTGCAAGAATACCCACAAAATCTACTAAAAATCATGACCAGAGATATGACCTTATAAAAAAAAGAGTTTGTAATCCATAAATGAGGCATAGGTGTTGTTTTCCCCTCCTCAAATTGTATCAAAATACAGTTAATACCTTTTTAGATCTTCATGAACCAAGATATGGTATTTACATGAGTTGTTGAGCATTAATGACATTTTCTAGTCAAAGAAAGAGACCAAGATGATCAATGGGAGTTAGGAAAAAAAGAACTTAGAACACATAACCTTAGGTTCTATGTTCCAATCGAGTCCTAGGTTCTAGGTAGAACCTTGAACTTTCACTTGGAATAAATTGTAATGGTAGGTGATAGACCCTAAAGAGAACTTTGAACCAAGCCACAAAAAAAATTATCCAATGGATGTGGGGCTTGAGAGAGAAATCAAAACTAGAACTAGGAAGAATTCAACAAGTGGTAAGATTTGGATAGGATTAATGACTTGCAACCAATAATTTCAAGTTATAATTTCTAACCCACATATGTGGACCAATGGAAGGGAAGAATGAAATTAAATTTTGGATACGTAGGGGGAAAAATTAAACGAGGACTTGGAACCAAGGTTCCAAGTTCTCATCGGTTCTTAGGCTCTAGTTGGAACCTTAAGAAGAAGGAAAGATAGAGATGTGGAAGGGAATAAGGACTTGAAACCAAGGTTACAAGTTCTTATTGGTTCTTGAGGCTTGATAGGGACCTGTAGAGAGAACAATGGGACAAGGAGAAAGGAGAGCCTAGAACATGTGTTTCCAAGTTCCTATCAAGGCCCACAACCTGACAGGCACCTAAAGAAGAAAACACCCCATAATTAGTCACTTTGGGATTTTTGTAATTGGTTAATTGATTGAATCCTAGGAAGGGGAAACCACAACCACAAAGGCATAGTCAAGCATGATAATCCCATTTACAATTCTCAATTAGTTATAATAAGTGAGAAGTGGAAGGGGGAACAAAGTAACAATATTTCGGTGACTTATTCAATATGTGCTCCTAATAAACATGGGATTGAAAATCCTTAACAATCCATTGGACATAATCGAATGGGCCTACAAAAAACTACAAAAGGGAATGTCCTTGAGCATAACAAAAGATGACACAATAGAGGACACAATAAATCCCCATTCTAATCATCTTAGGATGTCCCACATGCATATGGGTAGCCAATAAGAGATGTAAGAGGGATACATTCTTGATAAAATATTGAAATGCCTCTCCAAGGATGCAAAAAAAATCACTTATCCACCTAAATTGATTGTAGCTAAAATTTTATTTGAAGTGGATGGGTAATCCAATTCTTCCCCTTCTAATGTTCAACTTCACTCTTAGGAGTAAGAACAATATGGGGCATATTTTTGGTCTCTGATTGAGCTAAAATTCTAATGGGACATCATCTTGAGAGGGCAATGCTCAAATAACCAATGCTGATTTGATGTTTGGGAGCTTATTTTTAATAGCCAATTGGTTGGAAAGGTCTAATTATTATGAATCATCTAAAACCATGGACAATTCCTACTTAGGTTCAGGGTGATCCCACAATAGTGGTTTATAATTTTTGGGCAAACTGGACACTGCAATTATTATTTTTAACTAAATCTTCACTTTCGGGCTCTTGTAGCGGCTAAACCGTGAGGAATTTGAAAATGATGCAAACTAGAGTCTCATCACATTTTGTCTGTAGATTCTAAAAATATTTTTTTCAAAATTTTTGGAATCAGATTGCACTTTTTTTTCCATCTCCCACGAAAACTGGTTTTTTTCATAAAACAACATTTTTAAAAAGTGACGCTCACCATATACAACATAATTTTTTTTTGTATGAAGGATAAAATTCTATTTTTTCGAATTTAGATTTGTAACTACGATATCTAGCACTTTCATTTGGTCTCATAGTTTTTTATTGAATATTTTTTCCTTAATCAAGTTTCAAAGTCAAACCAATTGCAACTCAGACATAGGTGGACTGCATACAACATAACTTTTTTGTATGAATTGAAATTCAATTTTTTTTTTTAATGGATCAAGGACATCAATACCCAGCCTCAACATATTTTAAAATTTTTTATTTTGATAATCTACTATTTTTCCACATGTGCAGACCAAATATTTTTATTTTCAGTGAAAAACCTATGTTTAATAAAACTAAAAAATAAAATACATAATAAAAGAAAATCATATTAAAATTATATTCGACAGATAGCTCATTCTGAGGACTATCATTATCTAGTTGGGTTTATGAAGTTTTCTGCATTTTCATTTTCAAATTGAGCTTCGAATGATAATTTTTTACAAAAAAAATCAAATTTTTGAGGAGATAAGGGAAAAAGGGTGTTCGGCCGAACCTCTTAAAGTGGTTCGAGCGAACCTATGTTCGGCCGAACCTCTTAAAGGGGTTCGACCAAACCTAGTTTCACTCGAACCACTTTAAAATAATGAGCGAAATTTAGGGAGTTCGGGAAAATGACAGGGTTTTTTTTTTTAAATCCCTGTTTAGGGGGTTCGATCGAACCCCTTTATTTTAATATTTTTGCTCACATGTCAATGGGGTTTGAGTGAACATAGGGTTTGGTCGAACCCTGTGGTTCGACCAAACCCCTTCACTTTGTGTAGAGGGAAAAAATGACTTTTCCCTTCCTCCACAAAAGTGTTCACCACTTATGTGGGTTAACCCTTCAAGCTGCTCATACTTTTTTAATTTAAGAGATGATATATTAATGATAAATACTAAACAAAAATCTTCTCTCATCCCAAAAAATGGATGCATCCAACTCCTTTCTTTTATCCATGAAATGGACCATCTTGAATTTAGATAAAACTTCTTATGATATAGAGAAACATCAAGATACTCCCCCTAGTATATAGGTTCTTGCCTAATACCATGTTCAGGTTGATGAGAAACCTCATGCATATTAATTTTTTCATCCATGAGAACAAGACTATCCTTATATTCTTGAGACACTTGAATAATGGAATTCTCACCAAGCTAGGTTAGAGCTTGGAAGTCTATTCTTTTTTCCTATCCATCCTCATACATGTCTTCATGGATAAAAAATGCATCATGGCACTCAACAATTTCGTGCTACTCCAATACTTTTTTTGATGTAAGATTTACACACTCTTCATTGTTATTAACAAAACAAGGTATTTTATCAAGAAAGAGCCTCAAATCCCTCCCTCTATTATCGCCTATTAGATGAGTGTACTAATAATTCAGATTATTATACTTCTCTTGTTGTTGTTGTATTGGTAAAATTCCACCCATGATAGTTTCACACTAGGTTTGACAACCTATTTTACATGTACCATTAATTGCATTTATAATTTGTTCATTTTAGGGGTAGATTAGGAAAATATATTTAATTCCTCGATATCGAGATTTTAGGGCTAAATGGTCCCAAATATGGGTGTTGGGTGCCCTAGTCTTAAGAAATTTATTTTAAAAATTCCTAAAACTTAGTGTCGGTCTTTGGTATATTGAAAATGGAACTTGGTAACCTAAGTCCAAAAATCAATTGGGATTCATATATAAAAAAAATTTCCCATCTCATTTTAATATCTATTATCTATTATGATTTATTATAAAATATGAACATTTATTATGAATGTTTGTGTTCTAATTGTGAAGATACATGCAACCTCTTCTTACATGATTGCTACAATTCTCTGTTGTGTCGTGTGGATTAATCTTTGTAGGTATTCAAGAATTTTTTTCCATATTAAACAACTCTTTGTGGCAACCTATGGCATGACATCACTTCAACAAGGTTTTATTCCTAATATAGCATTATCTTATGTTATTCATTTATTACAATTATTATTGTTTAATTTTCCTCTGCTCCAATGAGAGAATGCACTTTGTATCATCATTACCATTATTTTTGTGGATTTGATAACATCAACAAGGGTTTGATTGTGGAAAAATATTATACAACTCAACCTTTCCCCTCTTTTCATGTGTGCAAATTTTGATCCAAAACTTTCGTCAGTGACAAGTTATAAAATAGTAGAGTAGACTATGACTGAGTGATCTAACCTCTAAACAAGATAAAACACTAGGATTAGGGTGCCCCGTGCACTTTTCCTTGTATTTTAGGCTCTTCTTTCAACCATAGGTTCCCCTTTGTCTACACATTTCAAATTTATACCCACTCCTATACTTTTTGTTTCTATATGTGCGATCATTTTCCTTTTTAGATTAGGGCTTGTCTCAATTAAGTTAATAAAATCGCACACAAAATCTAACCTCTTTGTAATAAATGAATAGAACCCAAGAAAATTATTTCTCATTTGAGGTGGTTATCCAATCATAAAAACCCTAGTTGGTTTATGTTCCAATGTTAGCAAATAAAAGATAGATCCGACATAATTTACTTGTTAGATCTAGGATCACTTTCATACTTAACATTTTGGTGAACCTGACGCTTCCTATAATTGCAATTATTTTGATTTACATGCATGAATTCTATAATTTGATTTATATATTAGCTTATTCGAATATTTTGTTCATATACACTCATTTAGTTTTGAATATAAAGCATTTCACTTATTTATTCACCAAACACTTAACTTTTTGGTGAACCCAACTTAGATTAAATTTTGGATTTAATTGCATAATTTCAAATATGATCTACTTTATTAAGACATTAGATCTAAGTATATTATGTAAATTTTCAAATATTGTATGTTTTCCTTATAAAATTAAAGCTTTTCAAGTTTTAGATCTTTGCAAAAACACAAACTAAAACACTTTCTTCTATCATTTCATTGGCATATCTTTATTTTCATCACTTTCTTCTATCTCTTTTTTCTAGGAGCATTCATGTGTGTAGCTGATTTGACCTATCAAATCCTTTGAAGGATTAACAACCCTAATTCATGCTTTCATCTTTCCTAATCAAAAAATTAGGGCATATTAATTTCCTAAGACCTATCAAACTTTGGATTTGGATTTTCATAGTCAAGGACCTACGCACATTGCTACATTTATAATAAATTTGACACCCTAAAGATCTATAATTCTAGACTAGGGTGCCCAACACCCTTGTCTTGTCGGTTTGGCCTTAGTTTTTTGTATTAGGTTCTACTTTGCGGTCTTTATCTAGATCTTCTTTCTGGTTTTGACAGTTTGGTTTGAAATTCTTAGATTCTATTACACGGTCAATTTGATCTTAATTCACCTAATTCATTGCACTACCATTAAGTCCTTACATCTTACAACAAAAAGAGATCAAAATTCCAACTAGCCTACTTGGCTCTCCATTAAGGATAATAGCCAAACCACATCCCTTGATTACTTGTGTCATTACCAAAATACCTTCTAAAAATGGTTCCTTTCACCACTTTACTTCCTCCCAAGACTTTTCGTAGACTAATATTTTTTTGGATCTTCAATCTAATGTTTCAAAACTACTAATAAAAAATGTTCTTACCATTCAAGGTATTCCCAATTTTGTAAAACAACTCAATGTGTCACAATAACTTAATTATCATGTAGTTTCTCACACATACAATACTTAAAACAACAAACAACCTAAACAAGCACAAACCACTCTCACTTTCATTCCATTTACTCAACCTTTTCTCCCTCCCGCATCTCATCTTCCTCAACATGTGGAAATAGTATGACTTGTTGAGCAACTCTACACTACTTTGTATAAGATCTCTCTTTGGGACTTAATACAAACTTTACCTACATATCATGGGTTGTTTCAAGAGGCCTTATAGAAGATAGTGGTACCACCTTCTGTTAGACCAAATGATGCATCGACCTTGTTTGGTTGTATACATATAAAAAACTTAAACATTGTCTTCCCACAACATGAATTACCACCTATTGAAATTCAAAAATCATGTTCCTCTGAATGATTGTAGTCACCATTAAAAGAACTAGAATAAAGTGTAGTCTAATCAATAATGGATCAAGCCTTAATGTTTGTAGCATTGACCCATTACATAATATCATTGTAGATATGTCTCTTATCAAACTTGATACTCTTTTTATTTGTGGCTTTGATAATGTTGGTAGATAATAACTAGGTACAATCACACTACTAGTTTAGATAGAACCTGTGACTTTTCCTACCTTTATCCATTTCATGTCAGACACTGTTTAATTCATATAATCTTCTTCTTGGTAGACCATGGATTCATGTCATAAAAGAAGTATCGTCTATTCTCAAGCATACAATGGAGTTTGTATATAATAACAAGATCTATAGGGTTGAAGTGGATCCAAATCCAAAAAGTTTCTTACAAGTAGAAATCATACATCGACCTCCTATTTCTAAAAATCTTAGCACTTTGATTACATCTTCAAGAGTTGATCCATTTATTCCTAATGGAAAAAATACCACCTATCTAAAAGCAGTTAAGGTTACTAGGCCCCTCCTTTATCTATATATCCTCCATTTTCCAAGGTATTTATGTCTTCCTCTTGTGAGCAACAAAACTTTTCTTCATAAGAGAAAGGATTACTTCCCACTCCTCATCCTCTATCTAAGAAAGAGTATATTTTGTTGAGGCTTCTCAAAGACCATTTGATTACTCTTCATCCTCCAAAATGTAAGAAGTTTCACACAAAAAATCAAACAAATCATTCTTTTTATGCATACCACCAAGTGCTTTCCCATTCTACTAGTGAATGGTAGGCCTTAGAAAATAAACTACAACTTCTTGATTTTTGTGCTATCACTCTTCCATGTGTTGGTTCTCCCATTCCCTATAAATAATAAAATTTCTTCTATTGTGTTGCTCCTCACTATGTGGAATTTGTAGCTCCATGTGTTTACTCATTTCCATTCATGGTGGTACAAATATGACATGCAATCATACTTCATCTATGGTGGCAACACAATGGTATTTAGTATGGTTATCCTTAGCTATACACTTAGGGGGAAAGGATAACTAGTTTTGGAGGTGCGTATCCTCCTTGAGGATCCCCTGTACTCTTTCTTCTCCCTTCATTTTCTTTAAAATATCAGCATAGAAATAATGCTAACATTTTAAGGGGGCATATCACCCTATCTATTTGTGCATCCACACATGCATCATATTTCTTGAGCTTTGACTTATTGATGTGCACCCTTTGTGGTGGTGTTTTTCATAGATTCCTCTTGAGGCATGGTTATCAATTCATCCCTTGAGACGTTAAATATTTTTTTCCCCCATGCCATTAAAAATTTGTGCACTCATTGAACCATTCACAATGCATGAGTATCTAGCTTAACATAGCTTGCTAGCTTGTGAATCCATGCATTTTATAAACCACTTAGTATATCACAACTTGCTAGTCTATGCTCTTTAATTATCACACTCATAGTCACCTAGCAGAACATAACTTGCTAGCCTATGATTCATGGGGGGATTTTTATGTGCAGGACCCCTAGCAATAGAGCAAGCAAGTGCCAATATCATGAACCCTCCTTTGTTTTTATTGATCACTCCTTGTCTATTTGTATGCATTATCCTCTCCCCTTTAGAATTCCTCTATGTGTGTTTCATTTGGGGTATGATTCTTGATATTGAGACAACCTTACATATTAAGGTTTCCTTACCTTGCTAACTTGAATTCATAGTTTGTACTAATGTTGTTGAACTTATTCTCTGTGTTTCATATTTTGTTCATGTATATGCCATATTTTATTCATGTTTGTATCATTTTTTATTGGTGTATGCTTCATGTATGTCTACTTTGTGCTTGTACCACATAATACATCTTATTTAAGTACCCTTTGTATGATTAAGTTTAATCATTTATTAAAATATAAAACATGAACTATTTCAAATACTTTCTTGATGTAAGGTAAACTTTTTTTTTAGGGTCCCATGAAACCATTTAAAAATATAGCAACAAAATATTAAAAAACTAAGCAATAGCTAGACATTAGTAAAACACCACAACCCAAGAGACCAAAAACACCAAAAACACCAAAATAGAAACAAGGGAAACAAGCCAAAAACTTAGTCTTTTTAGGGTTTGATTTGCTTCTAGTTCTTCTCTACAAAATAAGTCAAGAAGGTGAATGAAGTCTTGGAGGTTATTTCTTTCCTTAGCAGTAGAATTCTCACTTACTCTAGTTCTAGAGCCTATTCTTTCCATCTATTTTTATAACTATTTCTTTAGCTCCCCAACATCTTTAGTTAACCTTTTCATTTTATCAATTAGAATTTTCATCCTTGTAGCACTAATATTTATAAAGCACTTGCTAACCTCAACCTCAATAACTTAACTCATTGTTGCAGCCTATCATGGTCTTCTTTTGGCTAAAAAATTTTGGGTCTCCAAATTGTGGCTTGAAGGGGACTCTCTTAATATTATTAAATTCCTTCAACTTACTAATCCCCCTTCTTGGTTGATTGCTCATTTTATTAATGACTCTTTGTCTCTCATTAATTCTTTTGAGGAGATTAAAATTTTGCATGTCTTTAGGGAAGCCAACTCATTGGTTGATGGGGTGGAAAATATGGGTGTCGTTTCTCATAATTATTGGGATGAATTTGAAACTTTACCTCTTAATCTTAAGATTATCTCTAGTAATGACCAGATGTCGTCTCATTAACTTTATGAAGTTGGGGGATTGGATTGATTATTTTGCTTTGAGTTGGTTTGTCATGGTTTGGACTTGTTCTTTTCATAATTACCTCCTTGTAATCTATGTTATGATGGTTTGGTAGTGTAGCTGTGATGGTACTTTGTTTGGCAGACTTACATGCTTTTTGGGTAATTTTTGTATTCCTTTGTGCTATGCTTGTCTAATATTTTATGTGCTGAAGGTTGAGGTGCTAGAGGTTTTTTGTTCGCTGCTTATTGCTATGGGTGGTGCTCATTGCAGAGTGGAGCCGAGCTCATGTGAGGAGTTTCAAATGAATGGGATTGTGTGGGATCACTTGAAGAAGGGTGGGGTCTTCCCATTGTTTCTCAATCTTCAAGGGTCGAACCCTGAGGTGACATAGGTCTTTGTTAAGGAATGGAATGGGAGAATTCTATGATTCAAAGGTGTAAAATTTAACATCAATGAGGAATTTGTGGCAGAGGTTATTGGTCTTCCTACCTCTGGTAGGAAATTCTATCGTGATAGAGGAGCTGCTAAGAAAGCCCTGGCTAATTTCTTCAAACATGATGAAAGAAAGAAACTAAGATCGGTCGGGAGTGGTGGGTATTCTCAAAAATTTCTCAAGCCATTGCGGAGGGATATTGCGTTGGAAATTATGCATTTCTTCACTCTCGAGGGTAGGTTCTTTATGATAAATAGTTACAATTTTATGTTGCTAAACCATTTCCGGCATAATTCTCTAGTGTCATTTCCCTTTTATCTACTGTCTTCTATGGAGCATAACATTGAAGACCACTGCAAGAACCCTAAGAAGGTCATACTCCATGAAGGGCTCATGAATTTGATGGTTGAACATTTAAAGTTGAAGGTAATATTGACCTCTCCTAAGCCTCAATACTGTAAAAAGGCTGTTAAGAATTCTGGGCACAAGACTGGTGATTTGGTGGAGGAATGGGATGGAAATGATGAGGATGATTCCAAATTTGAGGAGCAGTAAGAGGAAATTAGTGACTCTGCTGAGGGTTTTGAAGCCTCAGAGTCATGGTCAAAGGGTTACAAAATGGATGTTGAGGATAAAGAAGATGGTAAGATGTCTGGGAATAAATGTGTGAAGGGTAAGAGTAAGAGTTTCAAAAAAGAGAAGAAACAGGGTAAGAAGAAGGTTGAGGAGTTGAAGGCTTTGGAGGAAGCTCCTGATTCTGAATTCAATCAGTTGTCGAATGCTACCAATGTAGGTATTTTGGAATCCCATGTTCTGAAGGATGGCGTGAAGGGTGTTAAAGGTTTCTCTGGGGCTGATCAGCCGATGGAGGGTATTGTGCATGGGTCAGAGGGTTTGTTTTCCAAGGAGACAGACCTAGTTATGGATACCCATGGCTCTCCTCCACGTTTAGAGCTGATTAAAGGAAGTGTTGTGAAGGCAGAACGGTTGGAAATTCTGGCCAATCTTGCGAACTTGCCTGATAAGAACCATTTCAAGGTGGATGTTATCGAAGTGGAGGATTCCCCTATAGATGATGTTATGAAGGATGAAGAGGAGGTTTAGGAGACTCCCGTTGATAATCTGGTCTCTCTTGAGATCCCCCCTGTTAATTGGGATGAGGTCAATATGAATATGTTTTGTAGGATGGCTGAGGATGGTACTCACAAACTGTTGCCTCTTGTTAAATGACTCTTCTTGGAGGTTAAGGAGCTCAATGTGCAGCTCAAGAACTAGCAGGATGTTTGTATGGAATTGGTGCACAACAATCAGAAGGAGTGGGCTATTAAAGGTAAAGTAAAATCTATGAATGTTATGCTCGATAAGCTGGTTGTGAACTTTGATCGCATTGTTTCTTCCAATGAGGAGAGGATTACCTCTTTGGAGGTGGTTGTGTAGAAGACCTATGAAGAGAGGTTTAATAATATGGAGCATAAAATTTCTAAGATGTTTGAGGATTTGAAGATAGTGGTCAATGTCAAAAATAATTGTATGAAGATGACTACTAAGGGACTCTCTATGTTGAATGAGATGGTTGTGAAATGGACTGGGAAACCCCTCGAGTTGGGTGATATTGCGATGGATTTGGAAGAGGTTTGTCCTAAGAATCTACTGGATAAGAATGATGGGTTTGATCCTGCTACGCAAAAGGTTGCTGATGTGGGTCCGTACCTGAGGATGAGGAGTAAAACTAAGAAATGGGATTCCATCTCTTTTGAAGAGCTAAAGGAAGTTATGGATATGCATGAGGGGGTCATTGAGGAGAATTTGGCCTCGACTAATGAACTAGATAAAATGTTGTATCTTTGTGTTGTTGTTTGATTGGGCTACATTTTTGCTGATGTTTTGCTTTGGGTTTGTTGATGGGTTTCATGCTTTCTTTCTGTAGTTAGCTTTTGGGTTTCCTTGTACTGTGGGTTCTTATGGTTCTTTATTTTTTGCAGTGTTTTGCCTTGTAAAGGGTTTCGGGGTCCCTTCAAAACCTATTTTTCCCAATAAAAAACTTAACTCAAACTACCCTTAATATTGCTCACATCTCTTTCCAAAATTTCAACCTTGGTGTTGTTATTTACCTACTAAATATTTTTCTATAGGCTGGAAATCAACTCTCCATGCTCTTTATTTTCAACCAACGCTATATAAATATGAAGCATTACCTCCCACAAGTAGAATGTGTTTTCATCTTGCTTAGAAAGAAGAAAAGATTCACCCTTCTTTTATCAATAATAATCAATTTCATATTTATTCTATTTATCTCAATAGAGAACCATTTTGTCAACTTTTGGTAGGTTTTCATTTCCTCCTAAAAATTCTTCATATTTTGAACAATAAGTGATCTATTATTTTTGATATCTCTGAAATGGAATCAGATTTGGAAAAGGGAAAAAAGAGAGCCTTGAAAAGGGTTGGGAAGGGGGAAAGGGACATCAATTTCAAGGGAAGATTTACCAATATTAGGCCCTAGGAAGGATTTTTCCTTCCCCTTATTTCCTAAAATCTTCCCTTTCATCCCCACTCTACTTTACTTGAACCTCTTTCTTTTCCTTCCAATTTTATTTTCTCTACCATTGCTAGTCTCTTTCATGGATTCCATAAATTTATAATCCCCATCTTTCAAGAATTAATAAGAGTTATATTCAAAACCATCCTTCTTCTCAATGGCCATCAAAGTATCATCCAAAGACTAGGGAGAACTAGGACCCCAATTCTCTTCATAGATTTAGGATTCTTCTTCACACCCAAGATTTTAAGTTACACAAATTTTATAATCAACATAATCAATGCCTTATGTAGGGGATTCATATTTGAAATCTTCTTACATTATAAAATATTTTTAAAAAGAAGAATAGTAAATAAAATGGGAAGGAGAAAATCCTTCATAGAAAAAGTGATTTAGGAGAGAAAAATCATATGAGAAAATATTTAAACCTACCCTCTAGAGTAACATGCCTAATGATATAGAGGGCTACACCATTCTATGGGGCTTTCACTAAATTCCTCTCATAACCATAATATGATTTTTTTAGTTCTTCCATGTGCTTCAAGAATAAGGAAATGACCTTATCTCCAACTCTTCTATCTTTGTAAACCTTTGTGTCAAATGGCGAGAACCTAATGACTTCCACCAAAAATTCTTCAATAACAATAAAATCCAACCATAGAATCCTAACTCTCATATTCTCCCATCCCTTTACAAATTCCAAATGAGCAGTGTCATGACCATTAATCCTTTCAATAAACAAAGTGAAATTACCATTCTATAAAATATTACATAGTCTTTCATTTTTTCTCATACTTCCATAGTTGATGGGCTTGATTTAATTCATTCACTACCTATAGACATCAACTTACCCCACCATATCTTCCAAAAGAACTTGATGGGCCTACTAAGGTTATCTCTCTCATCAATCTTGCTAGAAGCTAAGTATAAGTACCTAAAAATAAAATAATTACAATTCATCATGAGATATAAAGTCCAAAAGATATCTCCCTTATGTAACATGTAAGAAATAAACATTGCTACCATAAATAGTTAGGTCCCCATTTTGAATTCCCTTCATAAATAACATTCCATTGAACATAAAACTAACCAACTTGTTGGATTATCTAAAGATTTGGGTTATCTTAACACTATAAAAGAAATCCAAGATGTCCAAGGAGCACATAATTAAGATCATAATGGTCCAACATCGTTGATATTTTAGGAGTAAGAAATTGATAATGTTTTTGAAAAGTTAAGAAACATTTACAGGGCGCTGTACCCTTCACAACGAGCCACTAGGGCCAAAAAGGAACTAGATTAAATAGTAAACATAAAGGAAATAAAAAGCAGAAACAACCCATAGGCAACATAGTGACCACAAAGTAACAACCGATAGATAGGCACAGGGAGCAGCTAATTGGCGTTGTCCCAGTTTTTAATCAGGAGGTCCACCGCCTCATCACCCACCCACTCTTTGTTCTCCTGACTGTTGTTTCCCTCCAGCTCCTCTTTTATAGCATTAGACAGGGTTCTCGTGACAAAGTGGCCCAACTTCATGGTGAAGCGGGTTAACCCCCAAAACCTTTTGTCGAGTGTGTCCATTCTCTTCACCACACCACAAGACTCCACCCCATTGTCCATAGTCCCCTGAACCTCTCCAGGCTCTTCAACCAGGGGATGTGGAGACCCCTTCAAAAATTATGGATTGCATAGACCATACTGATTAGCGATCTTGAGAACTTTGTTGGCCACTACAACTTCTATAAAGTGGATAGTTTGAACTCTAAGATTGAAATACATAACCACCACAACATGTCATTTCAAATGTTACATTAGATTGATCTTATTTTTTTCTACTAGGTGAAATTAGCTTAGGGAGTCATATACATGTATATTGAACCGTACAAAAATATTAGTTTTCACTTGCTCCCTTTGGGAGGGCCATATCATAAAAATCCCTCTAAGGGAAAGTTACTAAAATAAAATCCCCATCTAGGGGTCAAATGAGAGACTAAAATTATCCTATTGTAAGCTTTCCACAAGTTAGGGTAAAATCAAATGAAACATAGTAATAACTTTATATACAAAAAATTAGATTATTTCATACCATTTTTAATATTGTTGAACAACATCATTCTCCTCATCACTTTGTGAATATTCATCATCAACAAAAAAATGGCTAATTGACATTAGAGAAGACACAACCCTAGTGGCAATTTTGAGAAACTCAATTCCCCATTTAGATTGATGCTTTTACAGTTTTTTATTTGTCCCAATTGTTCTTATAACAAAGGGAATCTAGAGAGTAGTTGGGATAGGATTCAAAACTAACTAAAAACCTCCACTTGGATGAAACCCAACACGTGTAGCTACATCATCAAGAATGAACCTAATTAAAGACTTGACAATAATCCTAATTACCTCTTTTGATTCCCTACATTCTAAGAACACAACAATAAACATTGAAGAAATGCCTATATTTTCTCTATATCTATTTGCAGTTGAAAGGGATATTGATTAAAGACTCGACAACAACCCTTATTACCTCTTTTGATTTATTGGATTCTAAGAACATGATAATGAACATTAAGGAAATGTCTATATTGATTTTTTATCTATATGTAGTTGAAAGGGAGAGATCTCCTAGTGTCACCTACACTGCATTAGTCATAATTTGAGCGTTAATCTTAAAAAAAATCCTCAAAAAAATATAAGATTTCCCCATAAAAAATGAGGAGAAATTTAGTAATAAAATTGTCTGACAATATCTCCTCATATCTTTCCAAAATTATGTAGGTACCAAAGCTACAAACCCTCTTCATTTTCCCATTTAACTAGACTTTTCAAAAGAAAATTTTCATGACATTAGAATGTAATACTTCCCATAATACCTTTAACATGCCTAATAGACTTATTTTGCCCTTTTCAAATACACAATCCAAAATCATAACACAATTATATAGGGTATAACCATTTACTTGTCTAACACACAAGTGATCCAAAATCATGATTGCTTTAGATAATGGTTTCACAAGTTTCATACAACACAATCATTTACTCTAGACAAACACAATAGGTTAGCAACTTCAAACAAACCAGTGATCATCTCAAATTAACCACCAATGGGATTTTATCTAGTCTACCCACTCAAGTCAAATATTGTGCACATCTACCCAATACATTTCAATAGGAAAAACACATAACAACCAACCAATCAACATATCTATTCCACATTTTATAATAGATTGTTCAATTATGACATCATCATAAAACACAAAAGATATCCAATTTAATTATTTATCAAAGCAATATGCAAAACTTGAATCAACTCAATTAGCATATCATTTTTGAATGAAAATGGTGAAGCTCAAAGAACCATACAAGATTAATCTGAAAATAATAACATATATATATATATATATATATATATATATATATATATATATATATATATATATATATATATATATATATATCTGTGTGTGTGTATGTGTGTATTCAAACATATGACATAAGCATCCAAGAAGCAATACAAAATATCATCAAATATTATATAAATGTCCAATATAAAATACATCACACAAGGAAGGCACAAGTACTTGTCGCCCTTAAACACATTTCAATATTGACATTTCATAGATCTAAAAGGTGTTCATCATTATGGTTGCCAAAATTTTCAAATTCTTGCATCTAGGTTTATGTATTTCAAGATATCATGCTACACCATTTGTAACATGTCATAGGATCATTATATAGCACTTGCAAGAACATATAATCTCTTCCTATTTTGCTAAAACATCAATCATCAAATGACTTTATCATACATCAATAATAATTGATTTCTCTACATTAAGTGACATTCATTGTAAAAACATAATTTTGAGGCCACTCTTTGATACATTTGTTTATCAATTCACATCATCAATAAACAATTATCAATTACCAATTGACTTTGCGACAATTAATTACCATCCATACATCTACATTTATTGTCACCTCAATATCTCTCTTTACTTTTATTGTTAATTCAATCTCAAGACTTGAATAAAGAGCGAGAAAATCAAGAACTTCAAACTGTACATAACAAACTCTACAATGCTCTTTAATGCCATCTTTAATTTCCTTATATCAAATACCACAAAATGAACAATTTTAATAGGTATCAAAGACTTATTTCTCTAAAAAATAAATCAATATTAATTAGAACAAGATAACTCCTCTAGACATGATCGCTACCTCTACTTCGTTCAATCATCTACGATAACTAATCCATAATCCAATCTCAAAATCTCAAAATATCGATCATCTGTCGCAACATATAATCAAATAAATTGCATATCACAACATTTGTAGACCTTTTCAACTTTCTTATTTAAGTTGAATACACAATTTATTTGTCTCTATGAGCTTAGATCAATTATAGTATCAAACAAAACTGTTGCACTTACATTTAATTAATTTTACCTATTTATCACTTCAATATTTTGTCAGCCGGTTATGCTTTCCCACCTTTCAAACCACATCTGTAGCAGGTGATATGGCTGCTCCAGATTTGCACCAAATTGCAAGAAGAATTATCCCAGTATAGCAAAGTGGCACTAGATCTCTACTGCACCTGATAAAACATGATTATATCAAATGACTACAAGAATCTTCCTGCAAAAACCGTAAGCAGTGAAGGCTCAATAGTTGACACCAACACATCGGACAAGAGGATTGTCAGGTCTGGTTGAGGCTGTAGACCCCTTTTGTTAGCCTACGGAGTTTGAATACCTATCTCCTAAAGACTTTTCCACTCGCAAGTTCACAGTTCACACCATCTAGAACCCTTTTAATGCCAATGTCTCATACGTATTAGTCAATAACACTGCTGACAAATTAAGTCGTTGGTCAAAAATGTCTGTTAGTGCTGTCCTAATTTCACACCGCATTAGACTGCAAAAGAATGATAACCAGGGAAAAATAAAACCATCCTTAAATTCTGTCGAAGATTTTTCTTATTCAGGGCCATATTTAAATTGTGCACAATCCCATCATGGAAAGGCCTTTCATGGTTCCCTTTTCAGAGCTCTCAACCTCTTATCTCAGCCTCTTTCTCTTCCTCCTGCTCACTGCTAATGAAGCTGCTGAACATTCCATCCCAGACCTAATCCACTTAATGGCCATAAAAGAGAATCTCAGAGATCCCTACAAAAAGCTCCAAAATTGGAACAGTAGCAGTTCTCCTTGCATTTTTAATGGAGTTAAATGTGACAACAGCAGCACTTATGTTATGGAAATTGATCTAGAAAACTTCGGCCTTGAAGGATCATTTCCAACTGCTGTTTGCAGCCTCCAAAATATTACATTCCTATCATTGGCATACAATTCAATAACAGGGGAATTGCCCAAGGACCTAACTAGCTGTAGCAATCTGAGGTATCTGAACTTATCCCAAAATCTTTTTACAGGCACGCTTCCTGATTTCATTTCGGAGCTATCAAGTCTGGAAGTCCTAGATTTGTCAGGCAACAATTTTTCTGGTCCAATTCCTTTGGAGTTTGCTCGATTAGGAAAATTACAGACGCTTGATCTGTATTACAATCTGTTGGGAGGATCTATTCCTAGTTTTCTGGGCAATTTAACAAACTTGGTGCATCTAAGATTGGCCAAAAATCCTTTTGATAGTGGCATTATTCCACCAGAGATTGGAAACATGAGAAAGCTGCAGCAGATGTGGCTAAGTCAGTGTAATCTACAAGAGGGAATTCCAGATTCCATTGGTGGATTATCAGAACTTCAGCTATTGGATGTTTCTCAAAATAGTCTAACAGGACCTTGGCCTGTGTGGACTAGCAACCTTGTGAAGCTAAGAAGTTTGCAGATGTACTTGAATAAACTCAGTGGTGGCATTCCAGCAGACATTGGCAAGATGAGCTCCTTAGAATTGCTAGATGCTTCGGGCAATATGCTCACAGGATCACTTCCGGACAGTTTAGGGAGCTTAGGTAAGTTGACATCTTTGCATCTAATGCATAATCGACTGACTGGGAAGATTCCTGCTAGTTTTGAAAATTTAACTATGCTAAGGGATTTGTCATTGTTTAAGAATTCTCTCCATGGAGAAATTCCTCAGAAGCTTGGGAGAAACACCCAATTGGAGATATTCGACTTATCTGACAATCAATTAAGTGGCCCATTACCATCTCATCTTTGCAATGGGGGAAAACTGTCGTCTTTGAATGCATTCAATAATATGTTCAATGGAAGCGTCTCAGAATATGGGAATTGCACAACCCTTGTTAGGCTTAGACTGGCAAATAATCAGTTCAGTGGAGAGGTTCCAAAATATTTATGGGGATTTCCAGGACTTGTATTGCTAGAACTCAGTAGTAATAGATTTGAAGGAAACATTCCCACAGATATTAGGAATGCCAAATCTCTCTCAAAATTGGCAATTGATGATAATGAGTTCTCAGGCGAGCTTCCAATTGAGATTAGTATGGTAAGCTCTTTGTCTTTTTTAAATGCAAGCAATAATAAATTTTCTGGAAGATTACCAGATATATTTGATGGATTGCATCAACTTGAGATATTGGATCTAGAACGAAACTCACTTTCAGGAGCAATTTTTCCTTCAATTGGATCTGTGGGGACTCTTTCACTGATTAATCTGAAGGGAAATAACTTTTCTGATGAAATTCCTACACAGATTGGTAATCTCCAAAGCCTAACATACCTTGATCTATCAGAAAATCACCTTACTAATCAGGTCCCTGCATCCTTAGCGAACCTTAAATTGACAGTCTTCAATGTGTCAAGCAATCAGCTCTCTGGGCAAGTTCCTAGTGGCTTGATTAAATACAAGCGAGCATATTTGGAGAATCCCAAGCTCTGTGGTGCTGGCTTTGCAGACATTAAGCCATGTACTTCTAAAAGAGGGTATTTGAAAATAGTGGTCCTTTGTGGTTGCTTTTTCGCTGCAGCTATAGTTTTGGTGGTTGGTTTGTGGTGTTTCTACAAAAGGCGTTACAAGCTTCTTTCCAGAGAGACGAATAAGAGCACAATTGACTTTTGCCCTTCCAAGGTGGTGTCCTTTCGCAAGCTGGTTTTTCATGAGCATGAAATTATGGACTCCCTGAGTGAGGCCAACGTGATTGGTACTGGTGGAGCTGGAAAAGTCTATAAGATAAATCTGGCTAATGGTGAGACAGTAGCCGTCAAGAGGCTTCCTGGGAGCACAAAGACCGGGGACTCAGAGTATGACAGTGGATTTAAAGCAGAAACTGAGACTTTAGGCATAATTCGGCACAAGAACATTGTTAAACTCTGGGGTGGTATCTGTTTGCCAGATTCCAACCTGCTAATCTATGAATACATGCCCAATGGAAGCATCGGAAGTATGCTTCATGAACAGAAACCATGTAGCCTTGACTGGCCTACAAGGTACATGATTGCTTTAGATTCAGCTCAAGGCCTTGCTTATCTTCATTATGATTGCAACCCTCCTATCATTCATTGTGACATAAAATCAAACAATATCTTGCTGGATAAGGAACTTCGTGCTCGTGTGGCTGATTTTGGCCTGGCTAAGATCTTGAGAAAATGCAATAAAGATTATGAGACGGTGTTTGCAGTTGCAGGGTCTTACGGGTACATTGCACCAGGTAAGTAGAACTTAGTAAGCTTGATTTTGTTTCTGTTTTTAATCTGCTCGCAGTCTCAAGAACTTTTACCCTTTCATTGCATGAGACAATAGCTTTAGGTTTGTCATCAAAATTAGCAATAATCCAGTGAGGCATATATATTGACATGAGACCAGTAGATCCCTGAATATAATATCAACCATTTACAATATCATTTTGAACTGTTAAGTTTTCACTGCCAGCGTCACAACTTTAATGGAATAGCTCTAAGTTTTCTAGAATGCCCAACTGTAAGTCACACAGGTTTTTGAGAGAGACTATGTTGAATCTTATAACATACTCTTCCAAAGATATCTTAAGTACCATTATAAAATGCACAAGTAGCACAGCAAAAGAGCAGCTCATTCAGTGGAGGAGTAAGGTCTATCCCATCCACAAATTTCAACATGGTATCGGAGTGGGGATTCTCCAAATTGCAATTAGCAATCCAAGAGATGGACCTGAAAGTCCCTTGCTATCAGAGCTGTGACAGGATCTGGAAGTCCTCTGGTCTCAAAAAGGAGATATTGAACATTGCAATTCAGACTTATAGAGAAGACACGAAATTCCACAGGGAACATGAGTAAAGACTTCTTAAAGACATTGTTTAAGTTTTTGCTGATCATATAATCTGTTTATACATGAGATGCTTATCAGATTTCATTCATGTCGCTCTCGTTTTGCAGAGTTTTCTTATTCACCGAAGGTTACAGCGAAAAATGATGTCTATAGCTTTGGAGTGGTGCTCTTGGAACTGGTGACTTCTAGGCGGCCTGTCGATCCATCTTATGGTGAAGGTGCCAACATTGTCAAGTGGGTTAACAGGATGCTTGAGAAGGAGAATGGTTTAGAAGAGATTCTAGATCTTCAAATATCTGAAACATACAAGGATTCAATTCTGGCGGTGCTTAGAATTGCTCTTGATTGTACCAATTCTTTGCCTTTCAACAGGCCTACTATGAGACATGTCGTTTGGATGTTGCAGACTGCAAACCCAAATGGTAGATCAAGGATGATAACAAGCGAGCCGGCAGGCAATGAGCCTGATACTATTCATCTGTAATATCTTGAAGGATTCAATAAATCGGACAGTTTAAAGAAGGTATGTAGGTTTGCATTACAAGCTGAAGCAGGGCCATGCATGCAGAGCTTGTTGATGAAAGGAACAAAGTTGTACCATCATTGTGATGCTTTGGTAATGTTCAGTTCCATCAATTTGAGGGTTATGCCCATGTTTCTGCAACATAAGTTATGTAAACTGCTAAATTTTGCCTATTGCTTAGACAATGCAAGTGCTATGCATATATTAATACTTCCATGTTGCAAACTGCAATTTAGGTTTCAGGTCTCAGAGAACTTAGATTTTGTAAAATTGAACTTAAAAATTGCAATCCTTATTGTTGCAACAATTTTTAGATTTGATTGCGTAAGAATTTTTGCTTCAATATTTTGGATCATATTCCGTGAGCCATCATCAGAATGAAAGCAGAGAGCTGAAGGAAAAAAAAAAAATTAGTGTGATTTGAAATGTTGATGCAAACATTCTTATGCTATTGAAACATTCTTACACTATTAAATCTAGAAATCATTGCGACAATAAACAATATGAATTATAAAAACTTGATATCATTAATTGAAATGCTGTAACGCTGTTCAATGGGATATGCGGTATATAATTATGCCTTCTTTGAAATTAATATATACAGAGTCAATTTTTATGACCTATCTTTCATAATAGTGGTTCAGACGAAATACTGAAACTTTTTTCTCTCCCCAATCAATCTGCTCGACTTCGTAGCTATTTCCTTAAACAAAATTATAAGCTACCCACTTTCCTTGAAATACAATTCTAAACTACAATTTTTTTTTCTCGATTCTAAAATCTGCTGCAGATTCTCTCCTGTGCAATCTTCCGGGGGCCTGTGATTGGAATTATTTGTATAATTGTATTCAAACCATTATGAGTTCGCAAACATAGTTTTTTTGGAAGAATATGCAAAGGTCGTATGTACATCAATGATAAGATAATAATTCCGATCTATGGTCAAAATCTTGTGGAGGCCAAATTGTCAACGAAAGCAATATTTGGAAAGACTTTCTCAATTGTGAATTTTTCTCTGACTTGACTGTAAGTTCAACACGAATATAGTTCGCCAAAGTTGGCAAATTTCGCTTACTTTGAAGGTGCAGATTCAGTCCAGATAGCATGGAGTGCATGTATGCCGTCCTGTACTATATTTGTGACAGGAAATTTAGCAACTACAAGCAATTCTATGAATATATACCCTACATTTAATGGATACCTTATATTTTGATTTAAAAACTCAAAGTACTATTTATATGGATAGTGAAACATGGAAAAAGGGGACCGTAAGTTTTAATGTATAGAACCTAGGGTTGATTGCCTTATTTTCTAGAGTTTCATTAAGAGAGAGATCAACAAGGTGTATAGATTGATTTTCAACCATGAAAGTGAGTCAATTAGTCTTCGATTTGCATCATTTTGAACTTTGGGATGAATTGGAATTGATTTGCCTTAATTAACTTAACTAGACTATGTGATATCATAATTGCAAGAATTTGATAATTGATAAACTAAAAGAGTGAATTGCATGGAAATCTGGGAAGTGCAAAGGACTATGTACCTGCCCAAAAAAGTTGATGCTGGTCTGAATATAGGAGGATAGAGTCACCCAAGGGTATCTGAGTCTTTGTATGCCTCTCTTGCTCTGTTTTTGTTGTCCTTTGATGTCAGATCCCAGATCTCCGTTTTCACTTGCAAAGTTGTTGGATTATTGTTGGATAATTTTGTAGGCGAGTTTCCATGAGTTGACAAGATGTAGGGCTTCAAATGCAACAATGAACAATTTTTCTTCAAGCTTCCTTCAATCCTCTTTAAACCTAAAACTTGCACATTCACAAAGAGAAGAAATGTTGTGCCATTTAGGGGTTTGCCTCAGTCAAACCCTATGTTAGTGTTTTCACTTCCACAATGACAATGTCAATGATAAAAATGGATAAATAATGAGAAAGAATGATGAAGAAACTAAGTGTTGCATCTCGCCACCTTTCAATGGCTTCCTTGAAGTACTAAAGTTATACACACCACCTCAAGGCTTGGATTTTGCTTGCTTGATTTGCTTGAATTGCTTGGAGACTTACAACAAGGGTTAGCCTTCACAAACAGTGATAATATAAAAACATATGAACTCATATAAGATTTGACATGATGTTAGGATCTCAAATTGCTGCAATAAAGTTCTAAAATGTTGCTCTTGGCTTGCTTGATAGTGCTCTCAATGTTCACTATCAAGCATACATGACATAATTTCATACATACATAGAGAAATTAGAGAAATGCCTATAAATACATAGTTATTGCATACATGACATAATATATATAACAAAATGAACACAAACATGATGCAAACATGAAGAAGACACTCAAAACGACACACAATAAAACACAAGGTTAGTACTAAAGGGATTCGAGTTGGTAAGGCAAAGAGACCTCAATCTTAAATTGTCTCAAATACCAAACATCATCCATTGAATAAATGTTAGACAAGAGAATGCTCTCATAAGGACTAGAAAGTTGTGTTATGTCACAACACCCATGAGCTACATAGATCTATTGGCTAGCAAGCTATGTTATGCTAGGCGTCCATGCAATATGATGGGCTCCATAAGGCTAGCAAATTGTGCTATACTAAATACTCATGAAACACATGGTTCCATTGGAAAGCAAGTTGTTATGCTAGGTGACCATGTTAAAAAAGAGTGCTCAAGTTCTTGACCCAACAAGCTCTATTATGCTGAACCCATGAACTATCTTGCAAAATCCCACTCTAAAGAGTGCATAAAACTCACCTCAGGGAGTGCTTATAGTTTAATGTCATGAGGGACAAAAAAAACTCACCTCAAGGGGTGCATAAAGTTTAACATCAAGGGGGACAAACAAAACTCACCTTAGGGGGTGCATAAAGTTTAACGTCATGAGGGATGATCAAAACTCACCTTAGGGGGTACATAAACTTACCTAAGGATGCACATAAATAATGACAAGATAAGGCCAAAATCTCAAGGGGTGTTATAACAACACCACCACAAAAGGTGATTTACAAAAAACAACAAATAAGCTTTTTCTCAATATATCAAAAGTCACACCTTAGGGAATATTGCACATGACATCACCACCAAGAGATGAAAAACTTCATGGAATACAAGACTCACACCTTAGGGAATACTAGCCATAGCATTACAACCAAGGGTAACGTCATAGCCAAGAAAGGCGGTTTCTCATAATAAGTTTCATCATAAGTGGATGTGTAATTTGTGCTTTCCTCATTGCTACAAGTTTTAGATTCATATGCTTTTGATGATTTAGTGAGAGATTGTGTTGATATCATTGCGACTTCTTTTTCTTTTCCTGATTTTGATTGTGTAATCTTTTATTCCCTTGTGAATATATTTGATTCTATACAAAACTATATATGGTTGACATTTAACCCAAGCTACATATATGTATGCATTTGCAAGAAAATGGCAAGGCAAATTTATTTTAGTGTATATATATTTTTTATAAATATTTTAGTTACAATCAACAATGAATTATATTTTATTGATTCTAAAAACGAGCTCTGCAACGGCGAGCGGGAAGCCAAATTTGAAAATTTTGGGTGTCGATGATGGTGATGATCCGGATCCTGACGATGATGGCTGGGTCCTCTAGCTTGATGTGTGTGTTTGTTTGGCTACTCCCATCCTTGGGTAGTTCTTTCCTGAGTTTGCGGTGGTTTTTGGTGCTCCCAGACCTGCGCAGTGGTGTCTCCCGTGTGAGACTATTTCTTTGGCCGACGTTGTCCTTTGTGGGCAAGCTTTGGGTGTTTTATCTGATGGCTGGGTGGGATGGGCGTTTCTGCCAGCTGTGATGGTGCTATGTAGGAAGGCGCGGGGTGTCTCTTGTTTGTTTTTTCCTGAGGGTCTGAGCAATGGAGTTGGGCATGCAAGGGATTCAGAGGTTGGCGATGCAGACTGGATGGTCTCTCCCCTTGTGTCTCCTGAGTTGGATGGCATTGTTGAGTTTGTTCTTGGCACGGGTAGGCTCTTTCCTCCTACGATGGTGCTTGGATGGCTTAGGCGGCCTAGCAATTGGTCCGTGTGGGGTGGTGTTTCACCCTATGTTTACAACTTGGTGCTTCTTTGTTGGTTGCCTGCTGGTGGAGGTTGTCCCATGTGGTGCTCGGTTGTGTGTGAGGGAGTGACTGCCCTGGATCTTGTGGTGTTTTGTGATGAGGAGGGTTTTTCCTTTGCTCTGCAAAGGTTTGTTGTTCTTCTCAGAGATGCTGCGGGTGTTGTCCCCTCTTTGGTTTCTATTTATGATGAGGTTTGCTTGATGGTCTGGCTACTTTGCTTGCTTGTGTGGATGGTGTCGAAGCCTTGTTGGTGGCCGTTGCTGCTTGTTATGGTTGGGGCTACGAGGATGTGGTGGACTGGTGATTGGTTGTTGTTGACCAACAACTTCCTATTGGGGTTGGAGATGCTAGACTAGCCTGGTTTTGGGCCTTTGTGGTATGTGTGTTCTTGGTTCCTTTAGGAGGTTCTCTTGACTATGCCTCCCCTGTTCTCTTGGCCGGAGCTTTTGGGTGTAGCTCTTGGTGTGCTATGGTGGATGGGAGGAGTTTGCTCCCCAGGTTGGTGTGGCTTCATAGAATTTTCTACTGTTGATCTTGTGGGCCTTGGCCAGTTTCGGTTTTGGTTGTTCTCTGCCCTATGGTGGTTGACTGGGTGGTATTTCCTCTTGACCCAGTGGGGTTTTTGGTTGTTACTCTGTTTTTCGTTTCCTGCTACTGGGGTTGCTGAAGGGTGGTGTATTTTCTTTTTCTACGGATGTGGTGGCTTCCATTATGTTCCTATAGCCTAATCCTATTGAGGTGGATCCCTCTTCTTTCATGGAGAAGTTGGGTGCTGTGGTTGTCTTTGGAAGCTTCTTCTAGTTTTCTCTAATGCTATCCCTTTTGACGTAGGTTCTATTCCTATGGAGGTGGAGTATGGGGTTTTTAGAGATCTTTGGGTTTGATGGAAAAATTTCTCATGTTATCCTCTCCATTAGAGGGGAGCTCTCTCCTTTTGAGGTGGAGTATGGGTTGGCTTCCTGGTTCGGCTGGTTTTCGAAGAATGGTTTGGTGTTGTTGTTCCTGTGCTATAGGTTTTCGGTTGTCAGTGGCTTGGCTAATCTTGGTTGTCTTCCAGGCTTGATAAGTGGTGGGTTATTCCAGGACTCTGAAAGTTGCTCTGCAACTTTGTTTGATTCTTACTGTTATCTTGGTAAGAATTTTTTTAGGCTCTCTATTGTTTGATTTGAACAGATGGTCTGCAACAACCCATCTGCGGCAGGTGTTTCGTGGCTTGGTGGTTTCAAGCAATCTAGTGGCCCTGCAGTGTTGTGAGTTTTCTAGTTTTATAGGAGAGGGTTTTTTCCTATGTGGTTTGTTACTCTTGGTTATGGTTCCAAGTTTGGATTTTAGTTGGTCTTTGACTCAGGACTGCTGTTGGTCCTGAGTGTGTTGTTGCTCCTGGTCACTGCTGGCCAGGTGTTGTTTGTGTCTCTGTTGTTCTTCTACGGTGTTTCCGCTAGTGCTGTTTCTTTGGCACTATCTTTGTGCTGTTAAAGGTTCTTGGTCCTTTCAAAACCTTGCTTAACTTTTCAAAAACAATGAATTATATAATTATTTTTTAAAATACCCACAACATGTAGGCTTATGACCATGACTAGGGTTGGTTTATATATTTCCTTGAAATTTAATATTTAATAGTGGATATATTTTTGTTTGTGGTTTTTATGTTGTGAATAGAGGCCACAAGCAATGATGCCAATGGAAGATGGGGTTTCAACCCCATATGAGGAATTGTAGCCTCCTAAGGTACTGTGAGCTCTTTGCCATAGGCTAGACTTAGCAAGGGTCACACCCTTTCTATGGGTTGGCCCCTAAATAGGGTATTTGACCCTAGTTTTATTTATTAAATTATTATTATTTTTCTATTTTATTGAATTTTCTATTAAATTTTCTTTACTATTTCATTTTATCTTATATATATACATGTATATATAAAATTAATTTCACTATTTTTATAAAATAAATATATAAATCATTTACATCTTGCATTTATGAATGTAATATTTAAATTTAATATTGTTAGCTCTGTATTTGATTTCACCCCATTTTTAAATTTAATGTTGAAATTGGTAATGGTTGTCATGTTGAACCCATTATGATAACTTAGTTGATCCAAGTATGTTTAATCATCCTCAAGTGTCAATTTGTGTGTCAAATTGAAGATGTTTATCTATCTGTGTTGTTGCAAAATAAATGTTTCCCTACATAGTTTGACCTTGTCAAACCAAAATAATTTAAATCTCAAGATTTGTTTAAGATGGAAGAAAATTATTTTACAAGGGTTATTCATGACTTCGTCAAGTACATTAAGGAAAAGTTTTAGGGAAAAATACCTTTCTGTTTGGGACATTTTAATTTTTCAAAATATTTCTTGGAAGTTTGTAGGAATAATTAAAACATGAGTTTTTAGAAGGTTGGAATAAATGAAAGCAACATGGTGCTAAGGTTATTATGAATGATTTGGTCATTTTTTGAAGAAAATGTATATTCTCAACCTAGAGATATAGAATTTTTATGTTTGCTCACTATCATGTACTAACCGACTAATGCCATCGTCATCCAAAAGTTTCCAAGGATTTCATTATTGACTCTTTGCAATGCTGATAAAAACTATTCAAAATTATAAATATCTTAACTTGAACTTTGAAAAATTTATAAAACCCTTCAAATTCTTGAAACGCAATAAAATCCCTTATAACTCCCAAAATACTTTTGATTTTAAAAATGAATGATTGATTGAAATTTTTTAGTGGTTCTATAACTACTTTAAGAACCTTTCATTATTGTCGAAACCTTTAAAAACCTAACATACCTTTTACATAAAACTTCTGAAAAAAAGTGAATTCAGAGGTTTTGAGAGGTTTCGAAACCTCTATTGGTGTCTTAAGTGGTGGTGAGAACCACTTAATAGCTTGTGATAATCTCCTTATAACAAATGGTAACACAAAAAGGTGCATGTGAATTGCATTAAATAGTCTCATAACTTTTGGAAACGTTTGGAATGGCTATGATAACTTCTTAAAAACTCGATACTCTTTCATAATCTGAACGCCCCAAAAGGTTATCATTTCACGAAATGCTATTGTTGTAGGTTGGAAAACTGTGGAATCCTAGACTACATAGATTTCTAATTGAGTTGTCTTTGTCCTCAACAATACATGACTTCTTTTTTTTTAATAAAAGTGGTTTGGCCACTGAACTTTATTGAGAAAAGAAAGAAGATACAAAGTGTCAGATGAAACTCAATCCAATAATGGAGAGCCAAAGTTAAAAACAAAGAAAATAAAGTGCATACTAAAGTCCCAACCAGTGAATTCAAACCCAAAGAGAAATGCTTTTACCACCCACCGACCCCCAGTCTAGTAGATGCTAGATGAGTATGCAAAGCTCATAGCAAAAAAATGAGCGAAAAACATTTAATGAAACGATTACGAATCTTCACCCTTGGAGGATGAGCTGGCCTCATAATGGGAAAGAGTTATGGGATTATAAACATGAAGTGCCCTTGCATCGGTAGAGAGTTCAGATGCTTGATCAGATATCTTTGGTCTTGTCGCCATATCAAATAAGAAGTGCAAAGCCATAAAAACATCAACACCAGCAGCAAGGATGTTGGTATCAACCTTTCCATGCAAATCATTACAATCAAGAATGGTCCTTTCAAAGTCGTCACACATAATTCCTGCCCTGAGGACATGCAAAAAATCTCCACAAAAACTATTAGAAGCCAAATCATTATGATTAATAAAACCACCAATAAGAAAAGAACTTGCATTAAACTTGTAGTTAGACAAAGCTTCATTTAGATCAAGTTCAGAAAGAAGGCTGGGCTGAGTAAATTATGATGCAAGCACCATAATTAGAATAGGATCCAGGAGAATATCCATGCAAATGGTGAAAAAATGGGATAATATTTCATGGTAAGTGGAATTTGCATTTAATTTAAGCCATTGAGAGCCCACCACCTTTTTGTAGGCCAAAAAAGTGTCAACAGAATCTAAGCAAAAAACTCAAATACTTTTACCACCCACCGACCCCTAGTCTAGTAGATGCTAGACAAGTATGCAAAGCTCATAGCAGAAAAATGAGCAAAAAACATTTAATGACATGATTACGAATCTTCACCCTTGGAGGATGAGCTAGCCTCATAATGGGAAAGAGGCATGGGATTATAAACATGAAGTGCCCTTGCATCGGTAGAGAGTTCAGATGCTTGATCAAATATCTTTGATCTTGCCGCCATATCAAATAAGAAGTGCAGAGCCATAAAAACATCGACACCAACAACAAGGATGTCGGTATCAACCTTTCCATGCAGAGCATTACAATCAAGAATGGTCCTTTCAAAGTCATCACACATAATTCTTGCCCTGAGGACATGCAAAAAATCTCCACAAAAACTATTAGAAGCCAAATCGTTATGATTAATAAAACCACCAATAGGAAAAGAACCTACATTAAACTTGTAGTTAGACTAAGCGACTTTTCCCTTTGGTTTACAATTTATTCTATACCAAGCTGAACCAAAATGAGAAGACATGATAAGGAGAAACCCTACTAATCAAATCGCTTGCCAAAAAGGGGGGATATTTACTTTTTAAATACCAAGCTTGAGAGCATATTTTATTGAAGTCGGCAATTAAACTTTGTGTAGACCGACAGTAGCGAATGCAAAGGAGTTTGGCCACGTAAAGAGAGTAAAAATAGCCCATTGTTGGCTTCACTAATGAACACCAAAGAATAACATCAAAGGATATGACTATAAAGAAAGCTTTGCTTGGAAGGTATTTACCAATTTCACATTTAGCACGGGAGATGAGAAGAGAGGCTTTGTGTTCACAGATTGCAAATGCCACTTTTTTATTTTTCCAGCTTGTGTTAAGGAGCTGGCAATGACATAATTTCCAAGGGTTAGTTTGCTTGTAGATTTTTGATTCGAACACTATCTCCACTTTTTTGTAGTATGAGGATGCAGGAGACGGCATTGAGTAAAGTAAACATAGCATTGTTTGTTGCTCTAGATCTTTTCATGAGCAATGTTGAGGTGAAGGCAACCTCAACATGCAATCCTGGAAAGTACAAGCCTAGACAAAGCTGCAGCATCTACCAATAGTGTGGTGAAACTAAAGATAATTATGGCGAGTATGACTACCTTTCTCAGTGCTGGGGTAGTGTCAGTCCACCTAGTGCCTATGCACCATATCCTGATTTTGTCATTGAGAGAAAAATTACGTCAAGCGAACTCAAAAATAGTCTATGAGACCACATACTATATAATCTATACTGCTCATAATCTACAACACATAAACAATACGTATGCTAAATAAGTACTGAATCATTGTGCCAACTTCTTAGTTAATGCATTTCTTTGATTGGTGAATATCTGATTTGATCTATAATCCAGGTTAATTTTTTAAAAAATTTTGGTACTAATATGCAATTCATTTTATGCACTTGAAAGGCAATTTAGTCCCTTTGTTAACAGATTTGACTTTGTGTCCCTACGATCGGTATAACATCCTGAAGGTATCAAATGAAGTTACTGGCTTCCACAACTACCCCACACCTGAAAAATTGGATGCCAACTACAAATGAGTTCAATACAGTCAGACAAATAGTAGAAGCATGCAGACAAAAATATTGTGACGAGCAGAGAAAAATAGTGGAAGCATGTAGAAAAAAATATTGTGACGAGTAGGAGAGACTAACCCCATATAGGAGAGACCACACAAACATAGAAGGATGTGGAGGAAAAGACCAAGATATATCAACTGTCACCACAGACCAAAGCTCCTTGATTTAATATGGGAATTTCTGACTGTAGGAGCTCTTTATAGTCCCAAAGGTTATCAATTGCTAGATTAGCAAGGTGATTGGCCACAAAGTTTACCTCCTTGAAGCAATGAGATACTTCATAATTGTTGAATAATGATACTTGCAAAAGAACTCTATGTAGGAGGTATTGAAGATGCCAAACATGAGATTTTTTGTTTTTAATAGAGTTGAAAATGACCATCGAGTCTCCTTCTATTACAAGGTCTTTAATTCGAAGATAAATAGCTAGCTCCAACCCCAAACTTAGAGCTTCTAATTATTCTTTATTATTTGTGCTGACAGGGATAGATTTGCAAGCAACTTTAATGAATTTTGAGTTTGAGTTTGAAATTATAACCCCAATCCCATAACTTCTAGGATTGCCTCGGGAGGCCCCATCATAGTTTAGTTTGAACCAGTTCATAGGAGGGGGAATCCATTTTTCTTCTTGTCTAGCTTTAAATTTTTCAACCTTACTTGAGATCGACCCGTGAAAGGGTAAGGACTTGATTGAAGGCCATAAACTTAATATATGAGTATCCCAACTTGAGAAGAATTTCAGGCTATTGACTTGTTTGATAATGTAAGATTTCAGTGTTTTTGAAATTGAAATTTCTAGTTTAAGAAGAACATCAGCCAAAGAGGATGGATTATGTCTAAAAATTATGTTGTTTCTTTCAAGCCAAATGTTCCAAATGAGTAAGGAGGGAGAGACAACCCACATGCAGGAAAAGAAGGAGGAACATAAATACTGAGGCCATGTTGTGAATTGGGCTAGTAATGAAGGACTAATCATAGACTACCACCCCAGCTTTTGGAATAGCCAGTACCAGCATTGGGAGGCAAAGGGACATCTTAAGAAGAGGTGATCTACAGATTCTAGGAAATACCCACAAAATACACAAGAAAAGACTGCAGTAATGCCCAGTCTATTCAGCCTTGCACCAGTAAGGGCCCTATCTTGGAGGGAAAGCCATGCAAAGGCCCTTGCCTTTGGAAAGCAAATAGCATTCCAGAATAATGCGTGAGGTAGCTCAAATTTGGGGTGGGAAGATAGAAGGGAGTTATATCCATCTCTAACTGAATAGTTCCCAGATTTTGGTTTGGTCCAGATCAAAGAGTCTTCTTTATCAAAAAAGACTATAGCTCTTTTTTCCAACTCTTCCAAGAAAGCAGATTTAAGTGTAGGGGGAAGAGGAAGAGAATCAATCGATTTCCACCTGAATTTAGGGACTGGCTGAGAGAGGTCTACAACAAAATAGTCTGCCACTTTAGAGCCCCATTTAGTTTTAAGCATTCCAATTAGGGGACCCCAATCTCTGATTTGAACTAAAGTTGGATAGCCATTCCACAGATCCTCCCAAAATTTGGCTTTTCTACCATTGTGTACCAACCAGGAAAGGTGGGGGAGGATGACAGACCTGCAAGTGGAAACGAAGTTCCAAATTGCAGAGCCTTTGGGGAGAACATAGGCGGTAAAGATACACTCCCTTGGATAGGGGTGAAGGTATTTTGAAAACATTAATTTCCCCCACCTAGAGTTCATGTTCTGATACGGCCTCCAAGTAAGCTTTGCTCCTAAAGCTAAATTTTGGAGTTTTAAATCTCTTATCCCTGAACCCCCCAAACCTTTCAAAAGACATACTTTATCCCATGCAATTAAAGGTACTTTTTCTTTTCTCCCAACATTATCATTCCATAGAAATGAGCGAAACACAGATTTCAAGTGGCTTAAAGTGTCTGATGGAGCTTTGAGCATTGATAATAGGTAAATTGGTATAGCATTTAGAACTGATTTTGTCATTTAAAGTTTCCCAACAAATGACAACCACTTGTGCTTCCAAGTGAGGATCCTCCCTGATATCGAGGAGATTGATTTGTCCTAGAATGAAGGAGAAATTTTACCAAAAAATAAGGGAATGCCAAGGTAGGAACATGGGAGAGAAGCTAGTGGAAAACCCCAAAATTTCTGCAACTTTTTCTCTATGACAGGGGGACGTTGAGTAAGAATAGTTTGGATTTTGACAGATTAATCATCTGACCAGAGGCCTTTGAGTATTCAGAAAGGATTTCCTTGATGATTTTGGCTTCTGGGATTGAAGCATGCCCAAAAAGAAGGGTATCATTTGCAAAGAGACCACGAGTCTGATTTGCTTGCAAATTATGGATGTGAATGCCTTTCCATAGATTTTGGGCACTAGTAGATTGAATTCCCCTACTTAATCCTTCTACCATAAGAATAAAAAGAAAGGGCGAAAGGGGTCCTCTTGCCTTAAGCCCCTTGAAGAGGGGAAAAAACCACATGGGGATCCATTTAACAGAACTGGAAATCTTACCATTGAGATGCAAGAATGTATCCACTTAATCCATTTAACAGAGAAGCCAAGTTTCTGAAGAACAACCTTAAGGAAATCCCAGTTAACTTTGTCATAGGATTTCAACATATCTAGTTTTAGGATCATTGTCAGAATCTTATGTTGATTGATGGAATGCATAATTTCATGAGTTATTATTGCTCCATTAGAGGTTTCCCTACCAGGAACAAACCCTCCTTTCTCTTTCAAAATAACTTTAGGGATGAATTTAACTAAATAGATAGTGATGGCCTTTGTGAGAATTTTATAGAGAGTGTTGCACAAGGAGATTGGCCTGAAATCAATGAAAGAGGAGGGATTATCCACCTTTGGAATAATTGCAATAAAAGTGGAATTGATTTCTCTGAGAATAGTCTTGTTTTGTCTAGATTCTTCCAAGGCCCACAAAACATCTTGGCCAATTATACTCCAACATTTTTGAAAGAAAAAGGTAGTAAAGCCATCAGGACCTGGCGACTTATCAGGTGACATGGGAAAAACAATAAATTTTAATTCTTCTAATGAGAAGGGATCCATAAGGGAGACATTTTCTTCTTGAGTGATTAAAGTTGGAATGGAATCCATAAATGAGTTACTCATAGATACAAGCTCAGCCGTTAAGAGATTTTGGAAAAAAGTAGTAGCTTCTCTCGCAATTTCTTTCTCTTCAGTCAATAAGACTCCAAAATTGTTATTAATTGAAGTTAGCCTACTTCTTTGTCTCTTGAGTTTTGTTGAAGCATGGAAGAATTTTGTGTTTCTATCTCCCTCAGCAAGCCAAGATTCTCTCGACTTCTGCTTCTAGTAGCATTCTTATCACAGAAGGGTCTCATCAAGTTGAGAAGCCAAATATTTTTGCAATTCATAAGAAGTTGCATTCATACCTTCTTAAAAATATGTTCATTTAGAATTTCCAATTCTTACTGAAGACGGTTTTTTTCAGCAAAAATGTTCTTGAAATGAGTGGAGTTCCATATTTTAATTTTGGATTTTAGGAAGTTTAGTTTTTTAACCAATTGGAACATCCGAGAGTTTGAGAAAAAGGGGGAATTATCCCACCAAAACTTAACCATAGGAATAAAAAATTGAGTCTCAAACCCACATGGGTTCAAACTTAAAAGGTATCTTGTTTGGAGCTCTGTCTTCCAGGATTAATAACTGTATTGGAAAGTGATATGAGCCCGGATACCCCAGGATTGATGAGTAAACGTCCAGATCAAAGTTTAACTAGCTCGTAGATAATAAATAACAGTCCAAACTTTCAGTGATTTGACATAAATCTTTATGTTTGTTAGTCCAAGTAAAGAGTCTATTTTTCTGTTTGCAGTCAATAAGATGATTTACGTCAATAAACCCTTTGAAATCTGCCATAGTTTTTTTGTTTGGAAAAAGACCACCCATTTTTTTTGACTCATCCACAATTGCATTAAAATCCCCACCGAGAATAATTAGGGAGTCAGATAAGGATTGAACAATCAAAGATAGGAGGTCCCAAAGTTTCTTTTTCTCAAGGATGTTTACTGGTCCGCAGACATTCACCAACCAAAAAGTTGTTTTTGTTAGGTTGCTTTTTACTAGTGCCAGAGCCCAGTGCAAATCAATAGCTATCAACCTTAACTGGACTAAATTTTCCTTCCAGAGGAAAGCAAGGCCTCCCGAAGCTCCCATAGATGGGAAACAGGAGAATTTCCATGGATACCATTTAGAGAAAAGAGATTCTAAAGACTCTAAAGTTAACTTAGTTTCCTGAAGCAACACAATCTCACATTCTGCTATTTCTAATTGACGTCTGATAAGGCGTTTCTTGTTAGGGGCGTTTAAGCCCCTAAAATTCCACGAAAGCAATCTCATTCTCCTCGAGGTGAGGAAGCATCCTCTCCCCTCTTCTTTTGAGATTTGTGTTGGGTTGAAACCCCTACAGAAAACTCTAACTGCAGATCTCTCTTAGTGGCCCCTACCCTAGTTGTAGGGGGGCTGAAAGTAGATATTTTTTTCTTTGATGGTGAAAAAATAGTTGCTTGGATCCCTGCATCAATCTCCTATAGTGTTTTGATATTTTTTGATTTTCCGCCTCTTTTGTTTTTTGGTGTCAAGGAGGGAGAGTTTTGAAATGGGATATTGTGAAACAGGTAGCTTATTCATTGGAATTAGACTAGCCTTTTCTATTTCTAAGAGATCATCTTCTTGAAGTTTATCTAGGGAAATAACCTCAAATGGATTTTCTAAGAAAGGGATATTGAAGCCCTTCTCAATTTGAGGCAGGTCAGCATCGATGTATGATATAATCTGATCTTGAGTTTCTAGATTAAAATTAACCTTTGTGGAGTTTAATATTTTTTTCACTTTATCAATAAGTTGATCATCCACCGAAATGAGGTTAGACTGCAGATTATTCTTTACCAAGGAATTTCTCCAATTTTCCTCCTTATAAACTTTTCTAGCTTTTGTCATTCATAGCACAGTAGAACATGCAATGGGCAAATTAGTTTTAACAGAGGGGGATGGGATCTTCTCAACAGGTCCAAGATCCCGAAATGATGAGGCCTTTGAGGTTACTTGTTCAACAGTAGGGGAGCCACCCAATATTTGGTCAGTCCCACCCAAAGGAGGTACTACCATATTGGAGATGGATCTTAAGGGATGCGGGGAGGGATTGGGGAGAGATTCCTTTTCCAAGGGGCTAGAATCCTTTGCTAACCCAGTAGATGTCGCCAAACAGGGCTTACTAGTAGGAGGCCGAGGGTCTCTCCCAAGTTTACTCCTGTTGACTACCTCATTAGTAGAAGAAAATAATTTAAGTTTCTTGAACAATGAAGCATCTTTTACAATCTCTGCCTTTTAGAAACCCTCCTACAATTTAACTATGTCTTGCCTCCAAATACCGTCTAGAGACTTAAGATTGCAGGAGCGTGGTATAGGAGCATCAAAGTTTATGAGGACACATATTTTGATAGATAACAAACCCTATACTATTGAACAATCAGAGAGGAGAAATCTTCCAAGGGTATTACCAATTGACTCTAATATTTCTGAATCTGTGAATTCCAGAGGGATTTTAGGAAGATTGAACCAAACAAGAGTCTCTCAACTTAGGGACTGAGACGGAGAAAAGAACGACCGCCAAGGATAAATGAACATTAGATTTATACCAACCCAAGAGTATTTACTTTCTAAGACTCTATTTTTTGCTTCCAAGGAGTCAAGAAACAAAACAAAAGTATTTAAAGAAAGCACTTGGAAGTAAACGGTTGCATACCAGTGAGTGTGAAAAAAATTATGGATCTTAGAGAGATTTAACCCCTCACCCCATACTTGCAGTAGCACAACATACCCGTGTAGGTCTTGGGTTTTTTGATTTAGTGGTTGATTCTCCACGAGAATGATAGAAAATGGTAGCCACTCTTGTTTGTTTGGCATTGAACCCTTCCCGACATCCAGAAGCAAGCTCGTGATTGGAGCACCTTTTGTGTGAACTTGTTGATGTGAAGAGGCGGTTCCATTTCCAAGCTTTTCCCTGAACCCCACATTCTAAGTGTTAAAAGAGCCTGAAGTGGGACCAACGGGCTTCGGTACACTGGGCTTCCTAGATCTAGGGTTTCTGCATGGACCCCCATTCTGTCAATTCACAATACCTAGGTTATGCTTAGGTTTAGAATTGTCCCCCATTCTTTCTGAAGCTCGTACAGTGATCTTGTGAGTCTCTTCAAAACCCTAAAGAGACTCAAATCTGGGGTTAGTGAGTGTCTTGATCGACCTCTCACTCGTAGCCTCCATTACTTCCAAAGTGGTCTTCCTTGGAGCCCTGTCCACCCACTCATCATTATGAAAGACCCACTGTGGGATGTGGTTTTCATCTGCTATGGGGCCTTGATAGTATCCTCTTACCTCATCTCCCCACCTGCTTGTCTTCGCTATTTTCACCATATCCTCTCCTCCTTTCATTTTCACTGATGTCTACTCATTTTATTATTATAATATAGTTGCTATTAGTAGTTTGTGTAATTCCTCTCTTTTGTTTCACTTAGTTGTCTTTGTCCACCATCTTCTATTTAGTAGCAATATCACAAGTAGATTTTTCTTGTGATGAAAGCATCTACATGAACAAGCTTGATGAATTGGTTGAACACTATGAGGGGATGGTAGAGTACATGGAAATGGTATCCAAAATAGTATATGTGGAGAAACTAATTGTATTGAGGAAAGATATTTCCATCAATTTGTTAGAAAAATATTTGGACCAGAACAAAGAAAAATACAGAACAATGGATAAAGCAAGTGTAGGTGAAGAAAGTTAAGGGTGCAATAAGTTCATTTAAACCTAAAAAAATGCATTCCTATCATTTATGATAATAAACTAGACTCTAGGCATTGTACACGATTTAACTGAGCGCATGGTTTGGCAGAGTTTCCAAAGAAAGAGATTTTCTTTACACTATATAGAGATAGACAAAAAACAATTAGTGGAGATGAAGTGGAATTGTCAAGAAAGATCATTTCTATAGATAATGAGAATAAGCCATTCTTGAAGACCCTTAAAAAGTTTAATTATTTCAGTACCAAATCTGGAATGTGAAGCTCAATTGTTGCTAGAAGAAGGCACTTTTCTTGTTGATATGAATGATGAAGAAAATTGTAGAACTATTTCAAAACTGATGAATAATACAAAAACCTCATTTATTCCAACTACACAAGCCCATTGATGAAGGGTATTTTGACAATGGATTGAATAGTTCAAGAAGAAAATTAAGAATCCTAGAAGCAACTACTACTTCTATTCATAGAGATGTAGAGAAAAACTTGGTATCAATTTCAAAGGAACATGGCCTTTGCTGAATTTGAAGGATTACAAATGATTTAAAATTGCAAGAAATATGTAGAAGTTCACAACTATTGGAAGGAAATTGCAGTTGCTCTACCTCGGATACCTTCTAAGAGTGTTTACATTTAAGGTCATATACTTTATGAAAATTCAGTTGAACATTGTTGAACACAGATGAAATTGAAGGGCTTAGGAGGTTACATAATGAGCAAGGTAAAAAGTGGAATAAAATAGTACAGGTTCTTGAGAAGGGTAGATACCCTGTGGAGGATCAATGACATCCCATAAAGGAGGAGTGCTAAAGCAAGGCCCTATGTATCAAGATGAGTATCAAAGGCTATCTGATTTGGTGAATCATAATTTGAAACTTAGGTTACCAAAAAAGGAGCAAGAGCATGCACACAAAAAGAACCAAGATACCATCAATTGGGAAGTAATTGTTGATAAGATGGAAAATTGGGATCATACATTTTATTGTAGAAAATGGTATGATAGTTTTCCATCTCCACTAATAGATGTTGGCCTATGGGAGAGTAGGATGACAATTTTTTATTGAGAAGGATGGAGACAATGCATCTGATAAAGAAGTTGTTGATTGGGATGATCTTGTGAAGAGCAGGTTTGGTGATATTTTTCATAAGTGGGAATAAAATATGGGCATGGACTATAGTGGTATTTTTTTATTAGAGCATAGAATGTTGGTTTCTATAGTTTAGAAAATAAATGAAGATAGATGATAATTTATTTTTTTAACATCATAACTTGAAGGTGGTGTTATATCAATACTTTTTTCATTTTTGCATGAGTAGAAGAGTTTAAATACAATATAGTTGAATCTTTGATTAAATTCTTAGTGAACCGATTATTTGAGAAATAGTACCTCATAATCATTTGATAATATTGCATTTTAAGACGTACAAATGAGGCTTGTTAGGATACAATAGTCAAATGAACATACAATTCAACATCTAAAATTTATGAGTCTAGAGAAATCTACATCCTAAGCTTGGCTCATAGATGAGACAATTGGTAGTCAAATATTTTATAAGAGAGTTTGTGAGTTGTGGTATTTAAATATTTTATGAGATTTTTTGAGTTGTGGTTATTTGAATTTAAAGTAATTGTAAATAGTGTGTGTCAAGGGCTCGCTAGAAATCAAATGGTCACCTTTTAAAGTAAGTAATAAATAAGATTTTTGAGAATTAGTTATGAGAAAACGAAGGTTATAAAGAGGCTTTTTGGGCTCAGTTCTAAGAAGATTTATTTTTAAATAAGAAGATTAGATTTTTCACTTTGTACAAAGGGAAGAGTCAATGAGTTGTTTAGATTGGAGAAATGAATGAAGAATGACATGGCTAGTCTATGAACTAGAGTGTTTTTTCTTTCCATTATGAATTCCTCTTATGTTGAATTTACAATCATTTCTTTAATATTTATCATATGATAAATTGCAGTTATTTTCTTATATCTATAGCTTTTTTTTATGCATTTGAGATGGAATTGTGGGTTATTATTTGATAGGTGAGTCATTTGATCCTACATGAATGTATATTTTTTTATTATTTCAAACTACATTCATTTCCTTAAACCTTGGCTATTCTTTCCTATTCAATAATATTTTCCTATGGAATGAATCTTTGTGTTCATTCTTATTTCTTTGTATTTACCATTCTTGTTTTTGTTGTATTCTAGCTACCTTTCTTGTTTTTGGTAAAAAAAAACTCTTAAAAAACCAAAATCTTATCATATGAGGGAGTTGTACCTCTAAAATTCAGAGGAAAGTTGTTAAGTAATAACAAATTCTCCAACTGTTGGTTTATTTTTTTGTTACCTAATAGGTGATTCAAGGTCATTTTTCAAGGTTGAAGTACAACGACAAATTTGTTTACCAACATGCACACACAAACACATCTTTGACAAGGAAATTTAAAATATAAATATATAATAAATAATTACTCATATTTACACATATATACTCAAATGTAACTTAGTTGTTTAATTAAATGAATGTTTGGGTAATAATTAAATATATACATGGCCATAATTCATTTTGATTATGCTAACCACACATAAAGTTTTGTTTAAATTATTCTCCAATTATATCTAACCAAACTTATTTCTTCTTGTTACTTGTAGAAATAAAAGTAAATAAATCCTTAAAAATATTATGAAACACTAACAAAGAGATTGTAATTGTTATGAAGTTATAGAAATAAAAGAAATACACATTTTAACAAGTTAAATATGTGGGTTCTTAGGCTCCATTCATTCTTGCACTTGAACAATAAAATTAAATTTATTACAAACTGAAATAATACACCATTTCTTTCTTAAAATAAGATGAGATATAAATCTTCTATTGAAAATTTCCCTACAACACAATGGTTTCAAATAAATAGACTCAAGGAGACAATAGCTACAATGCCTTCTTCAAGATAAGCATAAATGAGACTATGAATACCATTAGTCATATCATTATAGGTATGGTTTGAATTTAATAAAGATTTTTGGTGGGATTTTGAATATGGACCAGCAAGGGGGAGGGAGGACCCTGGTAGGACCTCCCATTCAAAGTTGTTGTTTTTGAGGCACAAGTTAGACCTTCCTTGTCAGACTATGTTGAAACAAGGGTTGATCTAGTATCTCTCAAGTCGGTTGTTATTTCTCCTAGGTGGGAAAGTGAACCATTTTTTGATGGACATGACCCATCCTCTTGGGTGGATAAAATTATTAGGGGTAAAGACTCCAAGGGTTGCTGGGAGCTTAGATCCTTTCATGACCTATTATGAGGAATGAATTTTAGTTAATGTGTTAGATGATTTGATGGATGAAGTTTTTTTTGGAATGGATGATACTCTTGTGGGTAGACTTCTTACTTTTATACCTAATATTGATTAGGTTAAAAATTGAGAAAAAATGGTGTGAAAATTGAAGGGTAGCATTTCTATTAGAGTTGTGGTGGATGGTTTATTTCTATTTTATTTTGTTAATAAAGATGATCTTTTTAAATTGTTAATAGAACGACCTCGTTCGCTTAATAAGTTGTTCAAAACATTTATTTCTTTATGCAAATGGAAACCTAATTTTGATCCATTTGTTGATCTTGGTTTGGTCACCCCTACTTCGATTCAACTACTATGATTACCATTGGAATTCTAGAGTTATAGAACTTTTCAAACTATAGATAAATCTTTTGGGCATTTGTTAATTCTATGATAAATTTTGTTTTCTACCTCATGACATTCATAAGGCTATGACTGTCCTTTATACACGATTGCCTCACTATCATTAATTTGTCCTTTGTTAATAGTATATGATTCTCTTTATGCTCTGTTAATGCTACTTTTTATATTTCCCATGGTTATTACCCTTCATCATTTATTGCTTTGATTGTACGTCTTTCCTTCTAAAGGGTTGTCCTAGTGTTTCCTATCATACTCAATGAAGATCCTTTCTTTGGTGCTCTTTCATACCTATTTCCATGAAATTGGTAAAATATTACTCTTGCTCAGGGTGATCAAACATATGTGCATACATGGGATTTTGAAATTGATCTTGATTTGATCATACCCAACTTCCATATCTTTTTCATTTCTTGACATTCTATCATTTTAGAAACCCTTGAAAGCCTTGTTCGCATATCCATGTCTCAGACTATCATTTCTAAAGTTGCATCTCACTGTTCTTTATGAAATGTCTACCTTCTATTACTCATGCATAGTTACAACTTCTACCTTTTATCCATCATTCAGTGTGTCATTAGGAAATGTCATTTTAACAAGTACTGCCAAAATCATACTTCATCACAAAATATTGCCATCTTTTTATGCCTCTTGCCCATATCAATATTAGGTTGTTTTCCTTATACCTTGTAATTCAATATTTTGACATCACTTTGCTTGTGGTTGTCCACCTTTATGGTTAATATCAACTATACTACAAACTATCCCTTCATTGTATTCATTGTCTTTGGCATCATCATATGCTTATAGACCATCATCTTCATAAGGTTTTCACATCCACCCTAGCTCCTTTGCGACTATCACATCTTTATCCCTACCACTGTCTTTTTTTGAAATTGTATCTTTTTGAAAGGATTGTCCCATCATATGTCTACCCTCTTTTTTCTTAGCTATTCACTACTTCTTGACATTTTTCATGTTGTCTTGACTTTCTAAAGTGTCTTTGATGTATCCTTATCATGGTATGTCTTCTTTATGATAGTGTTTTATGTATATTGTGCTTATTATTTTGTTGCCTCTCAAGATGTATTTTAACTCCATGATTTAATCACCATTTTGTGCCTTGAAGACTACCCCTTTTATCCTTGTCCTTGAATCCATTTTTCATTCATTCTACAAGACCTTTTTTATGGTTTTCCTTGTCATTGTTTTAGGTCAGAAGCTACCCTTATTTGTAGTTATTTCCCTTTTATCACCTTTCATGGGAATCTTCATCTATCTTGCCATTGTCATCTTAAAGAACTATATATTCTAACTTTGAGATGACTGCCATCTCTTTTCCCTTGAATTCAGGGTTATTGTCCTCTATTGTCATGGAATTTATGATCTTATTACTGTGATGAAGGTTCTTTCAGTCTTCCCTTTTCCTTTAGTGCATGTTATGGATTGTCTCTCTACCTATATTTTTCCATTAATCTTCCTTGGATTGTCCTTTTAACACTACATTACTTCTTGGAGTAGCTCAACATTACCCATGGATTATCATTGAGTTGATTTGACATTGTCTAAAACATTTCAAGATGATTGTGAGTCTCTTGGGAAGGTGACTTTCCATAGATCATTTCATCCCCTACTTTTGTGAGTAACCTCAAAGCAAGACCTAATGTGATGCAGTTAAATCATGCCTAGGGTTTTAAGGCTAAGATAAGATTCCATGAAATGAATATATCATTGTACTCTCTGAATATTGACATTGTATCACCATTTCCTATGGAATTCATTTACCTTGTTCTCTGCAAACAAACTTCATTATTTGTCTCTTGGCATAAGGATTATCATGCTTATTGAAATCTTCATGGTGACTATCCAACTCAATTATAAAGGATTGTCTTAGAAGGGTCTATGAGTGATAGTATTATGGTATATTTTCAATGGAATGTCATTTCATTACTATCATTTATTTCTTTGTTGACTCACTCTTTAGGACAATCATGACTAGGTATTTCTTTTGATTATCATGGATTTTTATTATTTCAAATTAACTTCTACCCTCTTATCACCTTTCATGGCCATTTTGTTACATATTGTCATGACTTTCTTCTACTTTTCAATCTTTATTACTCATCTTCATTTGCTATTTCTTCTTTATTTGTTATTGAGGGTTTCTTGGCTAGGGTTTTAACAACAAAGAAGCTTGTATAAAATTTGTATGACTACCATCACCATTATCTTAGGTCTAAAATTTCCCTTCACTTGATATTTCATAGTATTCAAATTGTCGTTTGCTTAGTTTTGGCTCTGCTTTTAGAACCTCATATTGACTATCTCTCTTACTTGGTTTATGGTGACTGCCACTCTTTTAGCTTTATTATCACTATCCTTACATTCCTTAAAACCTTGTCCTTTATTTACAAGAAGCATGGTCACTATCATTTTTGAAAACTCTACCCTTTTTGATAATTGTCCTTCTTTTATCCTTGCCACTCAATCTGTCTTTTTGAATAGTCTTAGTATTTTTTAATAGTCCTAGTGACTGTCCCCTTGTATACTTTCATGGACCTTCCCTTTTAAATATATTTGATCCATTCTTCATCCATGGTTGCAGTGTTCTTTGAAATGAATCAAAACATTTACTATATGATCTCCCTGGTTTTAGCAATAAGGAATGAAGAAGAAGAAGAACACATTCTCATTCTCTATATATCTTGGGGTATCGTTCAACCATATCCACTATTTAAATTTGTCTTATTGAATTTTCAACCTCTTCTATGTGTTCTTCTCTAGACATTGTCACCTTGTATGGTCACCATTATCATAAAAAACAATACATGCATTTTCCTAGAATGTCCCTTGACCCAAAGTAGGATTTAGAAAAAAATGAAAGGCTAAAAGGTGAATCTTATCTTTTATGGGGTTGCATTCTTGTCAAAATTCTACCATGGTATGCTCATAAGAACTTTCAGACCTTATCATAGGTGGAGAAACTGAAACAAAACTAAAAACCTTCAACAACATATGGTGACCTTTGAGGCATATGTAGTAGTTGCACAAGGAAATCACGTGCAAAGTCTAAGAATTTATCAAAACTAGCAGCATGAGAGGTATCTCAAGAGCTAGGAGCTACATGCCCTTTCTTCAATCTTCTCAAAACTATCTCCATTTTTTCAAAACTTCACTTCCCACAGGGACTTCACTTCTAGTAGAGACAAAATCCTATGACTCTTCCTATACATAGTGTTTCCTTTAAATTTTTCTTAAATCTCTCTATTACACTTGGTGCCTAAACATAGTTAAGTTTTCCATTCTGTGTTTGGGCACAAACTTTACGAATAAAGAGACAAGTTTAAAAAACACTTCCCTCACAAGCTTTAATTAAGGGAAAAAAATCACACCTTCTTTTTAGGGAAATGACTCAAGACAAAATATCTAAGCCAAAAATTTAAAAATTGACAATGACTATTTGAAAAATAGACAACAGTAACCAATATGGAAATTTAAGGGATAAATATTGGAGACCTCCAGCAAAAAATGATTATTAAAAAAATAAAGGTATTCCAAAAAGAAACTTCTCCTTTGAAGACCCCTACAATAAGAGCAGTGGTTGATAAGGATGTGGTTGTTAGGGAATAAGTGAAGAAGGTGGATGATATACCTAATGATTCTTTTGGATGTGTTGTGACAAAAGTATGAAGAAGTTTGTGAAGAACAACAAAATCAACCATTTTTTTTTGAAGAACAATGTGTAAAACAAGGAGTTTAATAAAAAAATTTAGAATAATAGAATGACAAAGAAGAAAAAATCAAAAGAGGATTCTTTAGAGGAACAAGGATTGGAAGAAGGGGAGTTGAAATTAGATTCTAAAGTAGCACAAGAAGATTTTTTTATTTCCCAAAATCTATTTTCAACAAAAGTTATTTTTGTAAAGAAAATGGAGACCTCTTTTAGTCTACAAATGGACTTGGAAGAGAACAAGTTACAAGAGAAGAAGGAAGATGTGACCTATAGTTTGTGTCTAGAGGACTCTCTAACCTTATTAGTTTTTTCTTAAGGTTTTATTTCTTCCCTAAATGAGGTGATATTGGATACTAATATTGATGAGGAATGGACACCTATTACTAGAAAAGGAAGGAGGAAGATAAATCTAGAAGTGGGAGGGGATAGTAAAAAAGGTAGCCCCTCTGAGATAGACACTATATGTAGAGAAACTGTAAGAGAAGTGACTTTAGGGAATTAGAGGACTCTAGAAAATATTTCATGTCCCAAGAAATCTAGGAAATGGTGAGTTGGGAAGTTGATATAGAAGAGATGATAAGGTCCAAACATATAATAATAGAAATAATATTTTATAGAAGATAGATCTCAAATAGCACAAGAGATGTTTGTGGGCCAATATGTCCTAATATCCAATATATGTTGAAATAGAGTAAACCCTTGAGGTAGGGTAACATCATACAATAGTCCTTATGGAAGAATCCAATCCATGCTATATCTCAAAGAGATCCCAAATACATTATCATACTCACACCTATCTTACAATGATAATCACCACTTTTATATAGACCTCCTCCTAATAATACAATGGAGGGGTAATCCTAATGAAGGTCTACTCAACTCCTGATATAATTAATTAGATAATTTATTCACATGACCTAATATAAATATATTAAGGCATGTGTGCCAAATTTTAGAATCTCCATCCACCTAGATACATTATAATATCATATCCCTACACACATAACATGTCATCCCTCCTTGACATGTTTCATCTCCGAAATATGAGAAGAAGCCAAATAGTATGATTGTTGCAAGTTATTAAAAATATGATACCATGACCAATCATCCAACTATCCGTAGTTGATCCTTGTGTATTTTTCTTGATAATTCCTAGACCTCATCCTTGAGCCATATTTTTTTCTCCCATTTGATTCTATTCCTTGTCATAGTAAGTCATCCTTTTCTTCCATGAGTAGCCATTACTTCTATCATACCACTAATTGTTATAATTGTACCTATGATTCCATGTAGGTCCATAGAAATTTCCTTTCCAATTCCATATACTATCATGTATCCATGATGGTTTCCTCCATGATTCTTTCCTCTCACAATGATGTGGATACCTATATATTGCACCTTTTGTTGTCATTGGAACCCTATTTGATTCTTCACCATTTTCCACTACTTGTTTTAGTGATTCCTTAGTAGAATTATTTCTCTTCATTTTTTTAAACATCTTGATCCTCTTTCTTTTCCTCTAATTTATTGTTACAATCTTCATGAGATTCTTGAATTTTATTTTCCTTGACTCTCCTTTGGATTTATTTAAGTGTAATATCTTGTAATGTATTTTTTCCTTCTATACCAAAGCTTCATGAACTTCTTTTTCACATTGATATTTATTGTTCCCAAATATTTTAACCAAGGATAACCAAGAAAAATATCCAACCCATCCATATCCAAAGCATGAAAGCTTGAATGCAAAACATACTTATCCATAGAGAGCTTTAAATATTCAAAATTTTGAATATCCATACCTAATATTTGACTATCCTTGATGTTCTTTACTTGTACATGTATCTTCTTGGCCAATTCCATGTTGATGAAGTTATAATTTCTATCAGGTTTTATAGAGATAATAACCTTTTCCCTTTGAATTCACCCATGAAATTGAAAGATTAAATCTTCCTTCCTTGGAGCTAAAGTGCATGTACCTATATCATCTCCTTTTTCAAAGTCTTCTCCTTTCCCCTTCTTCTTTTTCTTCCTCTTCTTCTTTATTCTCTTCCTCCTCTTCTTCCTCATATTCATTTTCTTCCCCTTCTTTTGGAACCAATTTTTCTAATAAAACTTATTCTAGTTCCTGCAAACAAAAAATATCCTCAAACATTGGCATAAACTATTGCCTAGCTTCACCATTAAAGACAATGAAAATAAAAATTTCCATAATATAATTTTACCATGAGTTATTTTATAATTGTACCAAATTTCTAATGCATCTTCAATTTCATCAAATGTAGGAACCTCCATTGAAACTAGGGTTTAAGAAAAATGATTTCAATAGATAACCATTTTATCAAATTCAATTGACCCAACTTTGATCAAACCAATAAAATATGAAGTTGACCTCAAATTAAAAAAATAAATTAATAGACCCTTGATAAATTTTGATTCCCATTCCAAAGTGTAAATGTTTCGGAAAAATACCTTGATTTGTGGCCTAGAAGGTGAATTTTTGAAAAACCATAAAATTGCAATAAATCACAAAATATTAATGATATAAACTTGATTTTTGGACTAGAGCTTCCTTATATAATCCCCAAAATTTAGTAAAAAATTGCAGCCATCTATAAATTATAGGAACATTTAGAAAAATAGTATTTCATCCACTATTACCCAAATCGATGCTCTGATACCACTTGATAAGATCCAAACATATAATAATAAAAATAATATATTGTATACAATAGATCTCACATAGCACAAGATATGTTTGTGGACCAATATGCCCTAATATCCAATATATGTTGAAATAGAGTAAACCCTTGAGGTAGAGTAACACCATACAATACTCCTTTTGGAAGAGGCCACTCCAAGCTATATCTCCAATAGCTCCAAAATATAATATCATACTCCACACCTATCTTACAATGATAATAACCTATTTTATATAGACCTCCTCTTAATAATACAATAAAGGGGTAATCCTAATGCGGGCCTACTCAACTCTTGATATAATTTTTTAGATAATTTATTCACATGACCCAATATAACTATCTTAAGGGATGTGTGCCACATGTTGACATCTTCATCCACTTAAACACATTATAATATAATATCCATAGATATATAACATAGGTTTCAACTCCTTAAGAACCAAACTTAGAATAGACTCATAGGCTTCACAAAATATGTTGATACATACCTTTACACCTATCCTACTTCTTTAGAACATAAAAAAGAGAAATATAAAAACTATGATAAAAATAATAACTTGAATCTCCCTCTTGTCTTTTGATATTCGCCAATTTTTGGACAAGAGAATAGGGTTAGTTTTGCATGAATAATTTTTAACAAGTGTAACCGCAAGGTCATTCAAAGAAGAAAATTAGTTCTTAGGAAAAATAATGAACCATATTTATGCCTTCCCACATTAAGACCTAATAAAAAAACTCATCCACATGTCTACATCATCAAAATAGAAATTTTCCATGAAGTCTAAAAATATGTCAACATGTGATTCCCTTTCAAACACATCTAGCCAACCAAACCTAGACATTTAATTTTAAGAAAATACTCATATTTTGAATTTCATAATCCACCCATCAAAGGTAATTTTTTTTAGATGGTATCAATAGAGATAGTAGGATATTGGAAAAATTTATTTTTGTAACTACAAAAGGGGAAATGGAATTGAACATAGAATCAAGTAGTTTAATTTTATTTTCAATTTATTTTTTCTACATATTGAAATCATTTTATTTTTTCATGGATGCATGAAGTAATTGTGAATGGTCTAGGGATATATCATGACTACTAAAATTAATAAAAAATCATCATTATAGTAGTCTAATTCCCACTCATTAGAATAATTCTAGTAGGTTTTAAATCATTAGGGGAAACATAAGAGAGGATACCTCTATAGTGAATTTTAGACCTATGAGCCATGAATAAATTTTTTATCATGCTAAAAAAAGACCATACATCTTACAAGTAGATTTTTCCTTATAACAAAGAAGTGTAGCCTCACCATATAGAAGAGAAGAAAAATTTATGTACCTTAACTTGCAACCTCATTAATACAAAAAAATATTTGGAATAAAAGAATCACCAAGGCTATACAAAATTTGGCTTGTCTTTCACTATTAGAATCTTCAATTAACTTCAACCCTTAATTTATCTCTAGTAATGATATCATTCTATTAGTTTATGTTGATGAAATTTTAACTACACACACAAAAAAAGAGCATGACTTTAAATGATTTCCACATTGAGTTGTATAGGTTTTCAAAATATAAACCAAAATTTTACATTTCTAATAATGGGGCCATTATTTTGGTGTTAGTTGATGGGTTTCCAATACTACAAAAAGAAAAATGGCATAGCTACATTTAGATTCAATACACTAGAACAACCTCCTATAGTGAAATAATCCTTAGATCTAATTTTAGAAGATAGGGAAGTAAGAAAATTCTTCTAATGTTGGGAGAGTAGCATGGTACCTAAAAAATATAATATTTACATTTATGATGCTCAAGTGCCCAGATACATTTTCATCATCAAACTATTGTATTGTGTGTGGATCTATGATTTTGATGGGATCATTTCCATATAATTTAAGAGAGTAGACATACCCACCATTATTGATTTTGATTATTAATAATATCTTTAAAAGTATAGGGGAGACATATGAAATAATGTGTTTGAATTGTGAGGATCCACAAAAACTCATGCTATAATAGTGCAAGATAGAAAACATCTTATAGGTCCAATAATGCTAAGAAGAATCAAGAGTTAGAGGTCAAGTTTCAAGACCACCAAATATCTAATGCACTTTAGGGAGGGATATTGGAGAGCCTTGAAAACTTGTAACAAATGTGAAAATGGTTAGATATTGAGGAAAATGAATACTTGATACTAAAGGGAGAGAAGTAGGACTAGCACTAGGAGAAATCCAATACCAACAACTTGAAGATAAGAGAATGGAATGTAGAGCTTCTTGAAGATCAAGGAGTAGGGACACATGATGAAAAGATCCTAAAATAAGATGGTAGAATAATTCTTGAAGTCTTCGACCTAAATAAAAGAAAACAAGTGGAAAGGTAAGATCTCATCCTTTACATATATATATGATGTCCAATGCATAGTGGTGAATATAAATAATATTTAGAAGGTATTTTCTAGGAAGGAAAGAGCCATAGGAAAATAAGAAAGCACCACATAAGAATGGAAGGAAGCAATGAAAGTGTATTATAGGAAGAAAAATTCTAAAAATATATAAGGAAACAAGAAAAAGGATGTTAGAATTTTGGGAATTACTTATGTGATACATAGTTGGGTACATTCTTGAAAATGTAAGCCCAAAGGTAGAGAAAAAATTTGGGGAATAGAAATTTAGGGAACTTCATGATGTTGTACTCAAGCATGTAGAAGTCCAAAAACTCCAAAAAGATAGTGCCCAAAAGAAAAATAGGACCATGGGGAATTAGGGAATGGAAGAAAAGCATACTAGTATAGACATGTAATGCCTCACCACGTAACCCTAGAGGAAGTTGTAATTAACTACTCAAACACACAAATGTTTTATTTATTTAAAGTAAAATTAACATGCAAGTTCACTTCCTATTGCCAACAACCTCTAAGGCTATGAGACAAGATTACTTTTAAACCCATATATACACCATAATTAAATCCATAGCATTATAACTGCTTAAGGAATTAAATTCTCATACATTCCATACATGTAAATTATAACATTGTATTAAGAAATACAACAAGATTCCACATAACATTAACTTACAAAGAAGATTACATCTCTCATTCCCCGAATGAGGTAGTACATACATTGTGATTACACAATACAATCATCCACCATGAATACTACTGAGGGGTAATAATTACAAGAACCAATTGAGATAATTACAAAACATGAAATAAATACTGGAAACCACGAGATCTCCAACTGGAAATATCATCATCACGATCTGAAGATCAAGGGGACTCGATGATGTAGGGTGCATGTTCCTCCCAACCAAGTGGTATCTATAGGCCCACCCCCCATGCTAGGAGATAGTAACAAGTATACATGGCCAAACCTACTACCTCTAGACACAGGTTGACTCATACTGACTCGACCAAACACATGATCCAAAAAAAACACAAGGTCACATTGCTTCCAATTTACACAATCTTTCATTTCACAAAACTAACATACAATTGACCTAGGAGAAGTGTCATCACATAGGTGTATGATTTACCCATCAGATCTTCACTGATCCCAGCTCCCATCAAGATTCACTCTCCTACTATCAACACATGGAACATAACCACTCCAAACCAAGGAGGTAACCAATCCTGTTCATGGAAATTGGGTGACTCACTGGGCAATGCCCTACCCAAGGGAATCACAAAAGGAAAGACTATGAAATACAACCCCTAAAAATTAACACACATCTACTGGAAGACTTACAAAACCTCAACAAACACTTCTATTCAATTACCCCAAAATGCTTACTAAATAAATCACATTCTTAAAGAAATTTAAACTAGAACAAATATATCATTCGGATCTACTAAATCCAACTTCAATACAAGAGTTTCAATATTACACTTTCCCAAATCATCTGACTTAAAATCAATTTCCATTTTCAACAATATAAAAATCAATTCTTCTTACTTAAATCAATTTACCATTTTCATCTATTCAGAAATCATATTCCTTGAGAAAAATTATTTCTTTTAAATTATCTAAACATGCATTAAATCCATGCTGCTATTTATAATTTTTTTTTTATCTAATTCAAATATTTTAAATATTGGTTTGACTCAAAATAAAACACAACCCCATTTCCCCTCTTTACTATTGGAAGTCTTAAACAAGTCTAAACCACTTACCCATACAAGAACACAGAGGAAATAATCACGGAAGGAAATTGCAAGGAAATAAACTATAATGCCTCGCCAAGTAACCTTAAAGGAAGTTGCAATTAACGTCATAAGCGAACCATTTTTTTTTTTTATAAAGTGCATTTAACATACACATTCACTTACTAATTAACAACAACCTCTAAGGCTACAAGGTTAGGAATACTAAAACCCACACAACAAACATTATCAATATCATTGCATTTAATTACTTTATGAAATAAACATCATACAACATAAGGATACCACATGACATAATAAAATAAACAACCAAGATACAATTTCATAATCATTTACTAAATCCAATAGTTACAACACTCATTCCCAGAATGAGGCAATAGAATAAATGTGTTATAATAAAATAATTCCACCTCATAACATAAGAGGGATAAAATAACTTATACAATCTGAAATATTACAATGCAAGAAATTACAAAAGAACTGTGAGCTGTCCATCTGGATGTCTCACCACCAAGAATTGAAGATAGATGGGGACCCAATAGTTTTGGTGCATGTTCCACCCAACCAAGTGGTACCCGAAGGCCCACCCCCCATGCTAGGAGATAGTAACAAAGTAACATGGACAAAGAATCTACAACCACTATCCAAAGGCAAACTCATACTGACATAACCCACAAATGCAATAACCAAGTACAACTCAAGTACAACATTCATATCACTGACATAGGTCACATTGCTTCCAGACATAAAAATAGATCAAGTATGTTCAGAGAACCATACGCATAAAACAAATACCAACAGTTGTCCTAGATAGAGTGTCATCGCATAGTAGTCATGAGATCTCCTCTGGGCATCCTTCATAGGCTCTAGTAATCCTGGTGGCCTCAACCGAATCCCGGCCCTCATACTCACTCATGTGGCATCAAATACCTCTCGTACTGACAAGATAAATGACTATGCCATTCCAGGCCTTCTCACTCATCCCAAGTCTAAACGAGCCCTTGTGTCTATGAGTGAGGCTTAAATTATCTTGATTAGTGTGGAAGGCATCCTAATCCTCTAAGTACATTAATTTAGTTATCACTTGATTAAATCACCTCTGAAGGTTACCCGATTTACCTCTTTGGGCTTTGGCCCCTAACAAAAGCCACTCTTCTATTCAACAACACATACCCAAACAAACCACCAAGGGAAACACAAGTGCATGCAGCCTAGGCATCACACCACTCCAACTCAAGGAGGAAACAAATAAAATAACTCACTCCAAATATCTTGGAGGCAATATAACACATAATCCACTCCTTTCACAGGAGGTACAAAACATCCCCATTTGTGGAAACCGGGTAAATACTGAATAGACACCATGCACTACCCGAGGGAGAAACAACAGGTTGACATTAAGAATCAACAACCCTCGTCCTCTAAGATCTTCTGGAAGACTTATAATTTGGACTAACACTTAATCCCATATCCCAAAATACATCATGACAACATAGCTACAAAAGCATTCAAGTCATTAATCAAGTCTAATATTTGGATTTCTTAAATCCATACACATTCAATAGGTAACATTGACAAAGTCAAAGGCACATTAACAGGGTTAACTCAAAATCTCATATACCCCTTTTCCATTTTCATAAAAGAGAATCTTAAACAATTAAAACTCACAACCTTTTGCGAAATACGAGAAAAATAAGTATAAAAGACAATCACGAGGATCTTGCTATTTTTGGATATACTAAATCCATATCTCTTTCATATTCCAATCATAATGATTTAATTAATCTAATGAAAATAAATAAAACATAATAAATATTTGCCTTTTCAATATAATTATTTCCTAAATTTACTTTTAACACAACATAAAACTATTGCAAACAATCTTTTCAATTTTCTATCTAGAGTCTATGTCTCTTCAACTATCCATTTAAAAACATGCAATTTTATCAATGTATAAAATATCTTTTTGCTATCTATTTAACCATGCATTCCAATCTTATCTTTTATAATCTCCACTCACAATAATTGCATGCACCTAAACCAATTAATACAAAATATTAAACATCTTTAAATATGCATGCTCATGATGTATACACATGCAATATATCCTTGTACACAATTACTCTCATTACTTAAATAAACATGCAATTATATTTATATCTATAATACAATTTCACATATATTTTTGTATATTTAATTATATATTTCAACTATAAATATATATTAAATATATATATAATAACATTTTATTACAAAATAATCTTATTTTTAAATATACATTCTAATGTGTATATAACATGTAATATAAACATCTCATAAATTTTCTTCAATTATATTTACAAATAAATATTCCATTCTAAAATACTTCACCATAAATAAACCAATTTCCTTTACAAAACAATTAAATAAACATAACTAATTGCCTCATTAAATTCAGAGAAGGAAAAACCCCAATTTAATCTGAAACAAAACATTTTGATTTCTTTTAAAACAACATAAATCTATTGTGAATCATCATTTTTAAATCACGAATTACTTCCATTTAATAAATTATCTTTTCTCAATACATTTATCCATGCTAATAAATCCCTTCATTTCCCAAATTAAACATTCCCACAAGCAATTATTTTTAGAATAATTGTATTTAAATAAATATATAATTAATATATATATATATATTTGTTTTACTAACATTATACATATTTACTCAAATTATAAACATTGTATATATAATAAATATACTAAAAAATGAAATATTACAAAGGTTAAATTAAATCCGAAGCAACAAGGGCGTGGACTGGTTAAGATCCATAGAATCAAGCTTGGCTCCTGCGACTAAGGGAAACCCCAATGCATTTAGGGGAGGGGCAACAAAATAAACCTCGCCGACCCTCTCCCCAAATGTTTTGGGCAGCGGTGGTTAAGGAAAAGGGGTTGCAGTGGGAGGTCTCCCTCCAAACAGCCGCTCACATATGGGGGCGGCGGTGGGGAGGTAGCTCCTCCCCATCCCCCATTAACAACCAAAAAAAACCTTCGCTCAAAAACAACGAATGAACAATACGGGATTTTTATTAAGAATTTTCGTCAGTCTTACTTCGTATATCGTCGGTCGTATAGTGGCGATTTCAGATTTTAAATTAACATTTCAATAATACAACATTTATATATATATATATATACGAGTTTACCATGATGAATAAATTGAAGAAATTTTGTGAAAATAATCACCTATAGGCAAAATTATAAAGCTTTTCCAGAAAAACTCAAATTTCATACAAACTCAAACTAATTATCTTAAACCATTTTCTCGAATTCTTGAACAATCAAGTTAAAAAGGATAAAAATTAAAACTCAAAGTTTCTAAAACCCTAAGGTTTCTCCCAGCTGATTTCCACATAGATTTTTCAAAATAAATTTGATTTCCTACAGAGGTTACATTTTCAAAAAACAATCTAAATGTATTGTTCAACCTCAATGTTTGATTCCAATAACAAAACAATCAATTTCCTCAAATAATTTAAATTCTACCGAGGTTTTCACAATTTTCACTCAAGAATTTTCACAAAAATAATAGCTTTAAATTTATTTAATTCCTTTCTTCTAATAACAAATTTCTTTTCTAAAACAGATTTAACAAACAAATCTTTAATCACTACTATTTTAAAAGCAATCAAGAACAATAAAAAACACATAAGAAAACCTGATTCAAGAAGCTACAGGCAAAGATGCATTTCTGAAGCAAAACCTCCTCCAAGGATCTCACGAATTCTATTCAACCGTGCCATGAATCCAATCAAGCAACCAATCCATAAACACAACCAAACTCCAATAGAATTTTTTCAAATCAATTTTACAGCCAAAAATTTCTTCAAACCCTTCTCTGTGCAATTTTCCCCAAAATCCTCCTTTCAAAATCCTCTCTCAGAATGAATCCCCCCTTTCTTTTTTTCAATAATCTCTTCTCTTTTAATTAAGCATGCAATTCAGTCCTAAATCAAAAATATCTTAAAACCAAATCTGATTTTGCATGCAAATCAAGAATTTAAAATAACTGAATATTAATTATCTCTCACATTTCAAAAACTAACTTTGCATTTAAAATTCAATTTCAAATTCTAATTTAATTCCAACTTAATTGAAATAAAATTCCAAAATAACTAAATTCCCACTAAATGAAATTAAATTCCAATTTAATTTTAATTCTTTTCTTTCTTTTCATTTTCTTGCATCACATTTAATTAATTAATTTAATTATTTAATAACTAAATTCATCCTTGTGGATTAAATTTAATTAATTAAATAAATTAAATATAATTAATTAATTTAAATATAAACTTTTATCCTCATTGCATAATTTAAATTAAATAACCATCAACATGATTTAATGCAATTATTCTAAATATCTATTTCCAAAATAAGAATCTTTCAGAATTTAAATAACATTAAAGCAAAACAAACAACGACTCGACACAAATGACTGATGACACACTATGGCTAGGGTGTAGACTTGACACATGTTACCTAGCTACTATCTCCCATTCAACTTAACTGTTGGATCGACATGCTCAAACCTGTGAAACCAGGTGGAGTCGATGTCATGTACCTGCAACCTGAAAACCAAATAAACAACCTCATGTAATATATCCAACATATAATACACACTGTGAAGAAGAAATCTCAGATTCGCAGGGCGCTTGCAAGTGAGTGATGCGAACCCATCCCCTTCACCAATACACTCGTCAAAACTGACATTTACCTCTTTACTCAATAATCTCATAACCAATTACATGTTATATCAACTAACATCTTTACACCAATTAAAGCATGTAAACTAAAGCATCAGATAAATCAAATCACATCACATAATATAGTATATCGCTCAATGAATAGCACTCAAATACACATGCAAGATAAAGTAACAAAATATCCAAAAACATAAATCCACACAAAACAAGGAAACACTGTCCAATCTAGAAAGCAAAATGGAGGGGTGTTACATAAACTAATTTTGGATATACTAAATCCATTTCCCTTTCACATTGAGTTCACAGTAAAAATAACAATTGCCCTAATAAAATAATTAATTAAAATAATTCAATGCCTCTTCAAAACAAAGAAGGAAAATACTAAATTTACAGTAAACCATTCCTCGATTACTTTTAAAAACAATACAATTTTCTCAAAATAACTAGATCAATTTCTTCTACATTGCATATAAACATGCACCCATTTAAAAAAAATGCATTTTAATGAATATATATTTTAAATATTCTAATTAACTCATAAAAATAATTCCAACCTTTATGTATATATAATATATATTAATTGTAAATATTAAAAATTTTAAAAATCGAAACCCACATAATAAGGCGGATGAAACCTAAATACATTTCACTGTTTTAAAACAAACAAAGCAACATGAGTTTGGGGGCGAATTTGATCAAGCACAGCCGAACCCCACTCATATAAGTGCAACCAAGAGTGGGGAGGGTCTACGGAGGCCCTCCCTCCACAACCGTCCCCTTATGGGGCGGTGGTGGAGGCAACGACTCCACAAGCCTCCCCCCCAAATGTATATAAACTAGCACTTGCACCCCAATCAGGTGCAATACGTACGCCGATAGGCTTAGGAAAATTGCACAACATAGCTCTACTAACCTCCACGCTAACCTCTTCCAATAATGAAATTCACTAAATCACAATTGAGCAATTGTTCTGCACAATTAAAAGATGTATTTAACCCCTTTGTATCCAATTCATGATAGTTTTTCAACCAAATAACTCAGTATTCACTATATCCATTCAATAAATCAAAATTGTACGATTGTTGTTCCCATGTGGTCATTTGAAAGTTACTAAATCTTTTTTTGTCAACTACATTAACAATTGCCAATATAACTCGGTGTTCACTTTAGTCGATGCCAAACTGCTTTGGACACTCCATTCAACAAACACAGTTGTTATATACACCCAAATGAAAATAACTTTACTAAAATTGATTAGAATTGCACAATATGACTCAGCCTCACAATACTACATCCCATCTATTGTAATCAAGCCTTTCAATCATTCAGAATTGCAAAGCTGTTTTACCCAATTACAGTAATTGAAACACTTTTTAGGCCAAATTCATTGGATTCACACAACTATTCATATAACTCAGTACTGAATTCATATAGACATTATGGAAGTTAATGAAATGGAATCACTACTACAAGCACTAGCTAAGAGAGCCACCAGAGATTTGCAAGCATTTAAAAATGGCACCAACTAATTGACTAAAGCCATCTATATAAGGAGATCTTAGTCTTGCTAATCTATCATATCATATAATCCTAAAAATTATTGAATCCCTTTGAATCAACTTCATTAACAATCACCAATGTGAGTCACTATTCTCTTTAGTCAATGCTGACCTGTTATGGCCACTCCAATCAACAAATCAACATCACACAACTCTTATATACCCAATGAAAATAATTACTGAACCTACTTTCTTTTCTCAAATTCATGAGAATTGCACACAATATGCCTCAACCTCGCAAAAAACCATGCATCACTATTACACTCAATCCTTTCAACCATTCAGAATTGTGAAGCTGTTTTTTACCCAAAGGGTCAAATATAGTTACTAAACAACTTTATAGGCTATTTCATTGGAATTGTGCAATGGTTCATATAATTCAGTAAAACAATAATTTAGAAGACATCAAAGTTAATGTAGTGGAATAACTGCTGCAAGCCCTAGCTAAGCGAGCCAGTTGAGATTTGCAAGCATTTAAAAATGGTGCCATCTATTTGACTAGAGTTATCTATATAAAAATCTCTTATTCTGCTAGACAATCATATCATATAATCTTGAAAAAGGAATACCTTGTGCGATCTGAAATAGGGATTGAATGAACACATAGTTTTCACCCCAAAATTATATTCTTACCAATAAAACTCAGTATTTACCATAATCCACTCTAATCAATCCATTCCCTCTTTAAAACCCAATTAAAATATTATTGAAACCCTTTCGTAAAAACAATTCAATGGAACATCCATATTATCATAAAACAGTCTATCTCAGATACCCCATTAATGTATATTAGCAATTATCTGCATTACAATTTATGCATGTAATTTTAGGAAAGCAATAAAACAAGACAAAACTTTCTAAAAACTGAAAATAAAAGCTTGCCCCTTATTTATTACTCCATGTCTGCCATAGTGCACATTATTATCATGCAAGCCTATTTTTTAGATTGCTCATTTAGAATCACCAATAATCTCTGCAAGAACATTATCCCTGTTTAAAATGATGGAAACAGTTCACATCTCTCACAACAATCTTTTCCAACAGTCTTGGAGATAAATTTTGTTGCAGTGTGGCAATCAGCATATACTAAAGGTTCTTAACACTACTAGTTCGTTCCAGGGGGCATGTTTAACAAACCAAATACAATTGCCAACTTCTCACTTTGGTGGCAGAGAAATAATTAATTTTCTTCCTCTTCAATATCATCAAGTGAATGTCATTAATCTAGAAAATACCCTGTTGCCTTCATCTCCCATGCCAATTTCTCCAACATTGCATAAATCTCCTATGTCTGTGGATGTGATTTGTCTCCTACATAAAAAACATGTACCATTTTACGGCCTTCAATCTAGCTACATCCATGGATCTTTTTAATTTCCCTATATTTCATCAATGTCCTTACTATTTGAACCTCACCCCACCTGCCCACTTCTTCAGAGATGTTTGAGAGAAGAAAACGAGTCGCAATAATTTTAGGATCCAAATCAAGAAGCAGCGTTGTTGTATATATGCCTAATCCTATATTCATATGTGATCTATAGGTACCAAGAAAACAAAGCCACACAACCACCACAGGTTTAACTGGCATCTTAATGACAAAGTTTAGGGTGTCCTTGAGATAGCAAACACAAGCAAGAAGGTCAACCATGCATACATAATGATCAACTGTAGGTGTAATGCAATAAGGGTTACCACTGTGATTGAAGTATGTACAACCCTCATCCACTAAGCCCGCATGGTTGCATGCACATAGAACACAAGCAAAGATTGCAGTGTCAGGATACAGTCCAAAATATTTCATTAATTCAAAGATATTGAGAGCATCCTTGCAAAACCCATTTTGTGCATATCCTACAATCATTGCATTCCATGAGATCACATCTCTTCGAGGCATTCTGTCAAACAGTTCACATGCCTTTTCTATGCTTCCACACTTTACGTACATGTCTACTAGATCATTTCCAACTCTAATATCCGAGTTACAACAAACTTCCATTATAATTTGATGGATGTCCATACCTTGTTCTAGAGCTCCCATTTTTCCACAAGCAGGAAGGATACTAGCAAAGGTTGTGGAATCTAGCTTTACACCTGCCAATTGCATTTTCTTGAAAGTTTCTAAAGCCTTTTCAACAAATCCATTTTGTGCGTATCCAACAATTATTGCATTCCATGAGATGACATCTCTTTGAGGCATTCTATCAAATAGTTCACATGCCTTATCTATGATTCTACATTTTGCATACATGTCTACCAGAGAATTTCCAACTATAATACTGAACAAAATCCCCTTCCATTATGCTTTGATGGATATCCATACCCTATTCCAAAGCTCCATTTTTTGCACAGGCAAAGAGGATGCTTGCAAAGGTTGTGGAGTCTGGCTTTACACCAACCAATTTCATTTGATTGAAAGTTTCTAAAGCCTTTTCTAAAAGCCTGTTTTGTGCATATCCTACAATCATTGCAGTCCATGAGACCACATTTCTTTGAGGCATTGTTTCAAACAATTCAAACGCCTTTTTCATGTTTCCACATTTTGCATACATGTCTGCAACTACAACATTTAAGGAAATTCCTATATCATTTATATTTTTATGGATGTCCATACCCTATTCCAAAACTCCCATTTTGGCATAGGCTGGAAGGATGCTAGGAAAGGTTGTGGAATTTGGCTTTACTCCTACCAATTGCATTTGCTTGAAATTTTCTATAGCCTTTTCAACAAATCCATTTTGTGCATATCCTGCAATCATTGCAGTCCATGAGAGTACATTTGTTTGATTTGAAAAGCCTTAATGCCTGGTCAAGATTACCTTTTTGTGTGTATCCTGCAATCATTGCATTCCATGAGATGACATCTTTTTGAGGCATTTTGTCAAACAGCTCGCGCACCTTGTCTACACATCCACATTCTGCATACATGTCTACCAAAGCATTTCCAACCGTAATATTTGATAAAAACCCTCCTTCCGTTATCCTTTGACAGACATCCATACCCTATTCTAAAGCTCCCATTTTGGCACAGGCTGGGAGTATACTGGCAATTATGAACTAGCTGGGTTGGAAACCTATTCGTTGCATTTGGTGAAATAGTGTGTCTGCGTCATGAGGATACCCATGTCTTCTGTACACTGCAATAATTGTATTCCAAGAGACGTTGTCTTGTTCTTTCATGTGGTCAAAAAATTTACGAGCAGAAACCAAACTCTCGTACTGGACATACATTTAAATAACCTTATTATGAAAAGTTGTGCGCAGGTCAAAGCAAGCGGCTCCTCTTCCACCAAAGTCATGAGCTTTCTCGTCTTCCCACAACAAATTAACTCCACAACATAGACAACAAACACAAGCCTCACGACCATCGAAAACCCCAAACTTGCCATTTGTCTGATCAAACCCTAAACTTTGAGAATTTACCACTACAACCTTAAGCTTTCAAATCAAACAACAATTGCAGTCCAGTGATTTTGAAACATTCAAGCAACGACTTAAATAGGATAGGCTAGGGTGGTGATTAAGGTTTGAAAGTGATTAACAGAGGTGCGCCCTACCGGTAGCTATTATTTACCATGTTACATAGGTGGTCATGCGAATCCCCATCATTGTTGTGTCACTCTCCATTATTGGAGACAACTGAGAAAATCTTCCCGGTGGCCGTGAACTACTCCCCGACGATGCCAGATTGGGGGAGATCCCGGTGGGGTTTCCCCACGTAAATAGCCTATCGGCTAATAAAATCAAAATAAAAATCAACATTATTTTAGCATGTGCCCAACATTATCAATACTGTCTGCAACATTCAAGCGATTTTGTCGTACGACACAGAAAAAATAAAAAAATAAAAAAATATATTTTTTAAATAAAAATATATATATATGTGCATTTGTATATATATATATATATATATATGCATTTTCATATATGTATATAACATATATATAAAAATATTTCAACTCCATAGATAAATTGGGAAGAAATTTTTCGAAAACCATCTATAGGAAAAATTATGCAAATTTCTGGAACAGCCCAAATTCCACAGAAGATTTATAATATCTCTATTGTTTCCTTTGGAATTTTCTATTGTTTAAAATCAATTCTCTATAGAGGCTTTCAACAATTTTCTACACAAAAGGTTTCAATAATTTTCTAAATCTAATAATGTTTTTCTCTAGGTTTTTCATTATTTAAAATATCAATTTCAAGAGGCTCTCTAATTTCACTATAATTTTTTTTACATAAGCACTAAATTAATCACATCAAACCTTCAAATACAAAAGCCTTACAATTTTTCAAAACAATTAAAAGCTTCTACTAAAAATACAGAATCTTCTTACATAGGCAATCTTTCAATTTTTTTACAAATTTAAACAAAGCTTCTACAAAATTGAATTTTGTACAAACAATCTTTCTAAATCAACTAAATAAATAAAACAATAAAATAACTTATTTTCTTGAAGCTTGAAGAAATGAAGGTTGGAGCAGAGCCTCTTCAATTTACAAAGCCTTTTCCAAAATCACCACTTCCAGAAAGATGCAAAAATACAGAGCCCGCAATAACAAAACAATTTCAACAAATATCCCTCTTTCCATTTCCGTGAAGTAACCTCTTACCTCACTCAGTTATGGAAAATATCCCTCTTTTAATTTTCAACAAAACAATTTCTAAAAATATCCTTCTTTCCATTTCCGTGAAGTAACCTCTTACCTCACTCAGTTATGGCAGATATTCTCTCCGAGAATAATTTCTCAACAAGAGTGATTAATAAATTTTTCTCACACATGTCAAATTTAAAATATATTCTCAACAACACACATATATTTATTCTAAAGCATTTACAAGTCATTTTTGCATTTTAATAATTCAAACCACATTTTAATCTTTAAATAAATTTAATCAATTAATCTATTCGCTTAATAAATAGATTTAATCAATTAATTTATTTACTTAATAAAATAAATTTAATCACAAGGATTAAATTACTTTACCAAATAAATTGAATTGAATTAATTAAATTAAATAAAAAACTTCCAACAATATTATTTAAAATTAGTTAAATAAATAAGAAAAATCATTAAAAGCATTAATTTAACATTAATTTCCATAAAATAAACCTTGCATAAATAAATAACAATTGACAAGGCAAATGTGGACATGACAATCAAACATACCAAACATGGACTGACGACACATTGTGGCTAGTGTGTAGGCTTGACACAAGTAACCTAGCTACTATCTCCCAATCAACTTTATCATTGGGTCGACATGCTCAAACCTGTGAAGCCAGGTGGAGTCAATGTCATGTACCTGCAAAACTGTAAACAAGGCATCAATAACACATGTATATAAACAACATAGTAAAACACATCGTGATGAGAAAGTTGCGGAATTGCAGAGCGCTCACAAGAAACTGATGCAATTTCGTCCCCTTCACCAATACACTTATCACAAACTGACAATTCCAACATAAATAAAATACTCATGTACAATAACCATGTTATAACAAACCTTCATTATACTAATCAAGGAAATGTCCAATAACAACATCAAAGGGAATACATCACACCACACAAATAGTCCTCATCGCCCTATAAATAATGATCAAAATATCAAAGTATCGTAATCTAAACATAAGAGAAAAACAAAGGGGTGTTACAAGACAAGTTCAAAAACCTGACAAAGGTTAGAAACAAAAATAAACAACCTTATACTTAGAAAATTTTGGGAAATTTGTAATTTAGGCACACTGAATAAGACATGAGGGGAGGACAAGCATTGACTCAAGAACAAATTTGATCAAGAGTCTCATTGAAAAAATATCTAATTGGATATTAATGATGGGTAGAATAAAGACAACACAACAAATGAGCTAAAATACTTAGAAATAACTTGTTGCTTGTGTCTTCCTACTTTATCAAAATTATTGAATTAGTCAACAAGTCTTAATTATAATCAAGGAAGTCTTGAGGATTCTTTATAGCCATACCAAGGTTTACTTGTAAACCACAATTTTAATTATAGGTACAAAAATTAGACAAAAATCTATTATAGGTACTAAAGTTTTGAGAATAATAGGAAGAGATTAGCATCAAAAGTTCATATTTACCTTAAAACGGTCAATCTCATAGTTACAGTCTTGAATTTACATGCATTTTAAAAATGAACCAATTTTAATTTCATTATTTTACTTCCAAAATATCTATAAACATCTACTTATCAATCATCAAAATCAACTAAAATTTTTTTCTTCTTCATTTTTAAAAAAAAAAATTCTCACATAATCTATCATAATTCTTAATCAAATTAAATTATTTAGTATATTTACTATTTAAAAAAAAAACTATTTATATATTTTACCTACATAAATAATTTACCAATCTTAAACATATTCTCCTTAATAAATATTAAAGACTGTGTCATTTTCAGTATAATTGACTAAAGAAAATGAAAGATAATAAAATGAACATGACATTGAAATATTAAAAGAAATGAGAGGAGAATCACATCATAAGAAGAAAATAATAAAGATAGAATACTAATATTAATATCTATATGCAATAAGTTCCCTTTTTTAACCATTTTCCTCCTCACTCTTATTATAATATTTTTTTAATAGTATCACAAAATTTACATAGAATACATTCAAAGCCTACCTATTTTATGGTCAAGAATTGTTGATTTCGAAAAAATAGCATGTGAACTTTGTAAGAAATAAAATTTAGATTTGTTTACAATTGAATTGAGTGCAATTTAATATGTCAATTTCCATTATGGAAATGCTTATATTAATATTAATAAATTATTCTCAAGTAGTTTCGTGTTTGAATTTCTTTCTTTGACTAGGACAGCCCAAGATGATCATACACTATCTGATTCAATCTTTGAAAGAGAAAATACTCAATTTAAAAAAAAATATTAGGCTTTGATTTCTGTGTTTTATTTCAATGGTCATTAAATTAGTCATTCTCATTTACATTTTATTTAACATTTTATATATTTTTGCATTTTTATTGTTTTATGTGGTTCCTTCTTTCTTATTGATAATTTAACATTATTTTTAATGTTTTTTATCATTGTTTTTAATGAAAAAATTATTTTATCAAACTATATAATATATATAATCAATTAGAATAAAGAGAGAAAAACACATGACACATATAAATAAAAAATTTTACAGTAAAGAAAGAGAATTTTGATGATAAAATTATGTCATCAATGTTAAATGAATGTTTGAAATATATATTAAATCATCAATTGTAATACTAAATAATTAAGAGTAAAATATGATTCAATGTCAAATTTTAATTCAATTTCGTACTTAACTTTAGATGTTATATCAAATGAATAAAATTTACAAATGATTAATATGAATTGTAGATACCTAAAATTGACTACATTATAATGACACGTCTAACATCACAATCTTAATACCACTTTTGATGCCATCCTAATCAAATTCGCACCATCATAGTTCTAATCAATTAGTAAATATATTTAATTTAATTAAAGTCATTTTCTAAATTCCCCTCAATAATTAATTAAATAATATTATTATTTGATTATTTAATCTAAAGTCTCAAATTCTAACCTAATACATACTAATAAGACAAATCATGTCTTTCTCACGATCAATAATTAATAAAATCTACCTCATCATCCACTAACCCATAGAGTATTTAGATTCATGAATCTATGCACTCCCATCAAAGTTCAAGCCAATTATACATCTTGCCCATCCATTCAAAAAAGATTCTCTCAATCAATCTCAAGCCTCCACCTTGCCACCTCTCATCCACCAAAAATTTATCAATCCTTATCTCAATCAATGTCAACCATCAATCCTTTTAACCTATCCTAGAAGCTATGAACCTTTTCCTAATTGACCTCATCCAATCCTATCAATGCATTCTAATCAAATATCATCCCTCCATCCTATCATCCTCATCATCCTCAACTAACGGGCGAGGGGGAGAATTTGTAAGTACATGATGCTAGAATGATAAAGTATCTTGCACAACACATGAGAAATCATAACCAAGATCACATTCCTACAACTAAGAAGGTATAATGTTCCATTTTTGTTCAGTGTTTGGTGTATTTGACTCTTTGTTTATTCTCTATGTGAGGTATTCTTGGATTTAAAATGAAGGGTCATAGGTTTATATACTTTTTCTCTTATTTAATTCCAAATTCAGGGTATATCTTTTGGCATGGTTGGTCATATCTCGTCTATTTTTTAATATTTATTTTGTAAGATTTTCAAGTTTGATTTTATAAGATTTTCCCCTTTTTAGAGAGATCTTATCAAGAATTTTGTTGGGTATATCTTAGAGTAAAAAAAACCTAATGGTTGAGTTTGAAAGGCTCAAAAACTTGAGGATTAATAGTAAACACTATAGGGTTGGTTGTAATCACTAATAAAGGTTTTTTTCATGTTTTTAGACAAGACGCTTGACACTATTACTAATCAAGATGAATTTATGTCACCATACAATACCTATACCATTACTCCATATATTTTAGAGTCATTAAAATATTCATCCATCATATTCTTATTATATTATGCATTTACGAAGTCATTGATCTAATATTTATTAAAAAGTATCTTTTTGTAAATATTAAGGGTTTTAAAAATTTAGATTTTATTTTATTTATTATAGGTTACTATAGACCCCTATATTTTATCCATTGAATGACCACTTTAAAAATATATCCATTCTGATTTTGGTTTGGCAATAAGTTCTAGGGATTAGCATTGAGCAATTACCAAAGTGTTGAGTATACAATGACTAAACAATATTCATCCCAACACCTTCTTCATAGATTGCACTGCCAACACATCCACCACCTTCACCTAATCCACACCACCCCAACACTACTATTTCAATTGACACCTCTCGCAATAATGTCTCCTCTAATTTATCATCAGTTGAGTGGTTTCACCTAGTACCTCTACCTTGCATGCCACCCATACTTAGTCTACCTTGTTGCATTGCCTTGTTAGACCTAGGAGCATTTTTCTACCACATAGGATCATTTTAAAAGTAACATAACTTTTGCATATAGAATCAAATTTTTGACTTCTTGTAGGTATTGGAAATTTCTCTTCACCCTCTTCATTGTGGATTAGGTATTTATTTTATATTATGGACTAAATATCAAATATAACAATATAAAACCCACTCTTACATTTTTTCTTGCAATAAGAACATTTTTTTCATATGAAATTGAATTTCAACAAACTATTTTTTAAAATTGATTAAAAAATCATATATAATCTATTGGTTATCTCTATTTTATTTTTTGGCAATGGTATTTTTATTTATTTTACAAGGGTTTGATTTTCATTACTAATTTTATTTGAGTGAAACTATAAGCATGTGTCTAAGACCTAGATCAATCACAATTCTAATTTTTGTGTGTAGGATCATGAGTCAAAGAGTTGATTTCAATCAAATTTAATCATTCAAAACTTAATCTAGGAATTAATCTTTACTTTTATTTTTATGTGTGTGACTGGAATCGTGTATTCTATCATACACTTTGTGCAATCTAGAGGATCAAAAGTGGCCCAACCACTTGTATTTTAATATCATTAGTGGTGTGTATGGTATATTATTTCACTTTGTGAAATATTAAGGAATAAAATCAACCTAATTACTTACTTTCTTTCTTCTCTTTCTTTTTGTATGATGTTGAGAATCAAAAGAAACTATTCCTTTTTATTTTCATTTTTTCAAGGGTCTAGTGACGAAGTGACATCCTAGCACTAGCCAAAATTTGTTATCTTATGAGATATAAAAATTATAAGGAGAAGTTATTATTTTGGGATAATTTTGCATCTAAATTTATAGTTTTTCAAGTGAAGGAGAGTGGGTTATCCTCTCAAACCAATCCATTAGGAAAAAACTTTGTTTCATATAATCATTCCTCATACACCTTTGGGTATATAAAGAACTCCCTTAGTGGAACATTGTGTTGTACTAGAATAGGAAAGTCATTAGTCATTTGTAACTTGTGATGCACCAATAAGTGGTTATCCTTGATAAATTAATCACCATATACTTTTAGCAATAGAATAGTTGTCTATGAGTATGGTTCCAATCTTTAATACTTACCACTATGAGATATTGAGAAAAAAATGAGTTTATGAATAAGCTTAGGTATCATTATTGGCTCAAAATATAAACAATTCCAATTGAATATGTAGGTTGTTGTAGTCTCTATTATTTCTCCCATCCCCTTGTACAAATTCTATGCAAAACAAAACCAAATCTAGCCTAATCAAAGAAAAATCCATAGACTCCTTATTTGATAAGTTTATTAATTAAGATAGAAACCCTCTTCAAATTAACAATGATGAAAGCATTGTATCCTCAAGTGAGTATAATTATGAACCTTATTAATTTTCTATATCTAAACATGAACATTCCCAAATTGGTCCATCCTCACCAAAAAAAATAGATGTCTTAATGCAAACATCATAAAATGAGGTAAAACTCTTCCTAGACTCCCATGTTATAACCACGGGAAACCTCATTAACTAAGATAAATTAAACCAAGAGCATGTTACTATAAGATACCCCATGAACTAAAATTAAACATCCATAAGTCATACTCACTCTAACCTTGGAAAGGGAAACACCATTCTAGGAAAATACCCTCAAATCAAATTTATTTCTAAATTATAAACCCTTAAGAGAAAATAAAAGCCTTATCCTCCTATGCAAGTCCTTCATCATCAAATATTTTTTAATCTAATCATTCCTATCCCTAAAAACCATATAATCATTAACCTAATCATATACCATCCGACTTACCTGCAAAGGATTTTTATATAAGGACTACTAGTGAAGGAACGCCATCAAAATAAAAAGAAAAAAGTTATTTTTTGAAACACCGTCAATCCAATGCAATAATTATTTAGGAAGAATAAGAATATTATTAAAAATAAAGTTATGTATTCAAGACCTATTCAAGTTTTTCAAGAGCCTCCTAGAATCAATCCCATCTAAAGTCATCTTCCATCATGCAATAATATTTTTAATAAAATTTCATCAAACCAAAACCTATTAAGGATGTCCAAGATCCCCCTATAAATATCATGCCTACAATTAAATCTCTATATATTAAATTAAGTGAATACATTTCAATATCATAGGGTCCAAAGTGATCCCACAACCCAATTAATTCTATCTTAAAATTTCATTCTAAAGCATGGTCAAAATCAATCCCTATCAAATCAATATCAAAGAACTAAGACAATTCCATTCATATCACAACATCGCAAGATTAAGAGAATCAATTTTATCATATCCATCATGTTGAACAATCTCCCCTTCCTAGGATGATACACTTGATCTATTTGAACACATAGATAAGTAAATCAATCACATTAAACATATTGAGAATCAAGTTGGTATAGATTGTAGTGGAAAATTCAACAAGAAAATCATAATTGGACATATTAGAGACATAATTTATCAAGGTGAAATAGTTACAAATGATGATGAAGCATATACATATTATAACCTCAATCTAAACATCTTTATCAAATAAATTTTCCACATGGATGAGAAAATTGAAATTTTTAATGATTATTGGCTATCTAAAGATGGCTTCACATCATGTCTCAAGAGAAAAAAGTATCCCATCATAAAAAAAATATTTTGACTCATGGGTTACAAAAGAAACAAACTCAAACTTCAAGAAAATGATAACTTAGAACTTGTATCAATATATACAAAGTATGGCCATCAAGGTATCGACTAAAAATATCCTATTAAGAAATATAATGATGTTTGTGAAACTTTATGACATCTAAGATAACTTAATCCAATGAAATAATTAAAATAGATACCATCTATAACCCTTATGAAAATATTGTTACCACTCATTCTTTACTTGTCATCTATATATATTCCATTGTCCTTCACCTCCAAAATTCTAAACTTGTTGATTGGGACCAACAAGATTGTGGGTCATATTAAGAAAGAATCAACATGAAACACCTTATAAAAATGAAGTAAAATATAAAAAAATGAATCCAAAAGATGACATGAATCTAATAATTTCAAGGTTACAAAAAAAATCAATATGGATTTTAAAGCAAAGTCGAGTAACAAACCCAAGTAGAGAAAAATGAAGAAATTGATCACAATATAACAAAAAATTGAAATATTTTCTTTATGTATAATAGGTGTTCACCACCTCTAAAATTATTACACATATTGGTAGGAAATGTTTCATGATCCAATAATATTATTATTCCTAATCCTAGCTCAAATTCAAATATAAATCCCCAAAATTCACCTTCACCTTCTAATCCAACAATCCCCTATCCCAATTTAAATATCCAAAGCTTATACTAAATCACAACTTGAGAATCCCAAATCTAAAATTTCAAATAAACATCCAAAACTAAGACTAAAATATAAAAAGAAAAAATCTTAAATCTATCATATCATAGAGACAAATTTTTATCATAAGGGCTATAATGGTACTCCATTGATATTTTTACTTGTGGATAAATACAAATTATTTACCAAAGAGGATCACAAAAACACATGTGGATTGTACATTAGTGGTTTAATATTGAAAATTGAATTACTCAAGTCAGGCTACTATTGATAGGGAATGACAAGAATGTCTATTTTTTCTACATTAGATTGACAAATACTTGATACGTAAAGCAACATGAATCAAAATTTATCCAAAAATCCAAAAATCCAAAATAAAAAAACCAAAATAGTAATGAGTTGTCCAATGGTGAAAACCATTCATATGGAACCTTGGGTAAGTACCATGCTAAAAATATATTTGTGGTTGTCATGTGTAAATTAGATATCTACATGTGAACCTTACCGTTGGGAAAAATATTATTCCATCCAATCATCCCATCCAAATTTACATCCTATCATACCCATCCATCATATTTTGATACCATTTAGTCATACCAATCCATCCTGCCTTCCTTATTTTTATCTTAATAAGGATAGGGGCATGATTTTAAAACATGATTTCAACATTTTGTCATATCCCATCTTCTCTATTGAATAATATAATAAATTATTGTACCTTATGGATCAAGTTGATACCTCCTTCATAAAACATCACAATTTAACATCATGAATAACATATATAGAGAGAGGGCATGTGATCTTTATGTGGCATAGTCCTTGGAGATTACATCCTAAAACCCTCCATAAATTAGTATTTTTTTCTCTCAACCTTGTTACAATCCTTTTTTAATCCTAAATAAATCATTACATCATTATCAAGGTATATAATTCCCAATCCTTATGTTATTCTTAGGATGGATCATTCGCAAATCAATAATGCTATCATCAACAATTGATCTTTATTTTTTAGCTTGACCAAGGGATTTTTTTCTTGGATTTTTTTGTTCTTTCTTTCTTGTGTGTCTTATTCCTTTTTTTCATCTATGTCAATCCTCAATCCTTGGGGTATTTCATGGAAAAAACATCATGTAATTCCATATCATTGTTCCATATGTCATATTCCTTCTTGTGAATTTTTTCTTTTGGGTCAATCTCATAACACATGACAACTATGTACAAGAATTTTGTGTTTAATGTGAACACTTTAAGCAATATAAAAAAACAAAAGAAGAAGAAGAAAACACTCAAATGAGGAAAAGAAGATCCAAATGAACATAGAATTAAACAATAAAAAACTATTCTAGATTCCTTATTGTATATATTTTCCCAGGTTGATTGTATTCAATGTGTGTGCACTCAAAATTTGGGTAGCATAACGATGCTTTCATGAAAATTCGAGTGATGAAAAATGGTTTGTGTTGTACACTAGTACATAAACAACAATATATGATTGAAAAAAATACTAAAAACTACTTACAAATGACTTAACATGGTCATGTGACCATTAGTAGTTTATTGCCAGTCATTTATAATACAACCAAATTGATGACTAAACCATTTTTAGTCATTTATTGGTTGTTTTGATTGATCGATTGGTAGTATATTTAGTTGTTGATTTAGTCATTGATTGTTGTAAGCTGGTCACTTATTTAGTCATTTTTCACTCACTGATATATTTAGTCGTTGATTATTGTAATCTGGGCACTTATTAGTCATTTTTATTCACTGATTTCTGCCCATTGGTAGTGTATTTAGTCATTAATTTTAATCATCATTTTGATCAATTTGGTAGTATATTTAGTCATTTTTATTTCACAAGTCATATATTTAGTCACATTTCTTCACTTTTCACTTATTTATGTCAATTGGTAATATATTTAGTCAATTTAATTATTAATTGATGCCAATTAGTAATATATATTTAGTCATTTTAATTAATTGATATTTGAGGATTTATACATTAAACACAAAAATACACATCAATCATCAATTGCATACAATAAGATAGCCATTGAGAATGAAAAATCGTTGAACTTTATTAATAAAAGAAAGGTGTTTTAGTTACAACTTAGAAATAGAGTATTACAATTTTTATTTTCAGTCACAAGACTAAAAAATTTGAGTTACAATGCACAAAAATGACAAGAAATAAACTTCTCCAAAAAACTTCTGCAATGATGGATACACATGCTTGGATCCCTTCAATGCGAAGACGTGCCTATTTCATCTCTTAAAACTTCTACAATGTGAGAAATCTTCCTAGAGAAAACTGTAACGTGTAGAATCCAAGAAGGAGAGTGTTGATCACGTCCCATATATGAAGTTCTCTCCTTCAATATAGTCAACAATAACCCAACTAGAATATTTTCTCCTTTATATGCAATGTGCCATCTGATATGAGCAACAAGGTGTTGCCTTTTGCACCATGAATGAAGTTGTGCCTCGATAGAACCAGTAAAATTACTATTAGTCTCAATTCAAAAAGAATAAAAGTGCATTGTATATTGCAAGTTTACAAATTAAAGTAGGTCCAAACACAAAAGAAAGGTAAATCAATTAAAAAATTATAGGAGACAGATCACATCCACAAACATGGGAGAGCGATGCAAAATTGGAGAAATTGGCTTGGAAAATGAAGGTGGTAGGGTATTTCCAGATTCAAGACTTTTACTTAATGTTGTGGAATAGAAGAGAAAAGAATCATTTATCTACCACCATAGTGAAAAGTTAGAAATTGCATTTGGTCTGTTAAACATGGCCCCTAGTACAACTATTAAAGCTGTTAAGAACCTTCGAGTATGTTCTAATTTTCACACTGCATCTAAATTCATCTCCAAGATTGTTGCAAGAGAAATTTTTCTAAGAGATGTGAACCATTTCCATCATTTCAAATAGGGACAATTTTCTTGTGGATAATATTGGTGATGCTAAATGAAACAACCTAAAAAATAGGCTTGCACTATAATAATGTGCACTACATTAGATATCCGAAGGGAAATCCATCAAAGCATAACAACAAGGATTTTTTTGTCATATGTTGTAGTTACAAGTGCCCTGCTAGACATACATGAAAATCTAAGGGATCTTTTTATGGCTAGACTAATAAAATCCTATTGTAGGGGATACTCCAAGTACATATGGCCCAATTCTAAAGACAACTGTTATTAAAAGTTAAAAATAGCATTGAATGTTATTAGTATATTATTGATATTGAATCATGGACTTGGACTGTTTGATACCTTATGACTGAAGATTTTGTATCAATGGGGAGATATGGATCTTGCTGCCACTAATCTTCCCAAAGAAAGCCATATGCTAATATTTGAATTCTGAAATATACTTAGATATTTGATTTCTTGTTTCATGTGCCTCCAAATAGATGTACCAAATCCTTGAAGGAGATTGACACAAATTTATTCAGTAGGCAAAAGAGACTAATTCTATATGATTTTTCTTTATAAGTCATCCCAATGCTGATAACAATCAATCTCAACTTTGAAAAATACACAATATCATTAACTAATAAGTTCTTAAAAAAATATTAGGATGCACCCTTCCAAGGGATAGACAACCTTCCTTGCTCTCTCACAAACACTCCAAGCCATGCCCACGGTGATGCGAGCTTTCTTGGATCACCACATGCATGGCTTGAAGTGTGTGCAGGAGAGCAAGGAAGGTTCAAGGTAGGACAATAAAGAAGGCCCAGGGATGTAAAAAATAGCTTTGGATGTTATTAGTATGTTATTGATATTGAATTGTGAACTAGATTGGTTGATACCTTATGATTGAAGATCTTGTATCAATGGGGAGATATGGATCTTGTTGCCACTAATCTACCCAAAGAAATCCATATGCTAATATTTGACTTCTGAAATATACTTAGATATTTGATTTCTTTTTTCATGTGCCTCCAAGTAGGTGCACCGGATCCTTGAAGGGGATTAACACATATTTATTCAGTAGGAAAAAGAGACTGATTCTATATGATTTTTCTTTATAATTCATCCCAATGTTGATAACGATCAATCTTAGCTTTGCAAAATACACAACAACATTAACTAATAAGTTCCTAAAAAAAAATTAGGATGCACCCTTCCAAGGGATAGACAGCCTTCTCCACTCTCCCACAAACACTCCAATCCATGCCCGTGGTGATGCGGGATTTCCCACATCACCATAGGAATGGCTTGGAGTGTTTGTGGGAGAGTGCAAAAGGTTAGGAAGAGAATAAAGAAGGCCCAGGGGATGTAAAAAATAGATTTGGATGTTATTATTATGTTATTGATATTGAATCATGGAATGGACTGTGTGATACCTTATGACTGAAGATCTTGTACAACGGGGAGATATGGATCTTCTTGCCACTAATCTACCCAAAGAAAGCCATATGCTAATATTTGACTTCTAAAATATACAAGTAGATACTTGATTTCTTGTTTCATGTGCCTCAAAATAGGTGCACCAGATCATTGAATGGTATTAACATAGATTTTGTGCATATCCTTGAAGGATATGCAAAAAATGGATTTGTTGAAAAGGGTTCATAAACTTTCAAGAAAATGCAATAGGTGGGTGTAAAGCCAAATTTCACAACCTTTTCCAGCATCCTCCCTTTCATGCATTGTTCGAAATCTTTGACCATTTTGGCATAAGTAGGAATGATGCTAGCAAAGGTTGTAAAATTTGGCTCTACACTTGCCTATTGCATTTTCTTGAAAGTTTCTAAACCCATTTCAACAAATCCATTTTGTGCATATCCTTCAATCATGGCATTCCATGAGAACTCATTTCAGTCAAACAATTCACTTGCCTTGTCAATGCTTCCACATTTCACATACATTTCTACTAGTTCAATTTCCATGTTCAACCTTCATTTTCAATACTTTCATTTATACTACAATATGGTTATTTGACTGAGCTACACACTACAACTATGGAACTAGATGCTTTTAATAATTTCTTTCTATGAATATCTCAATCTATGCAGTCCTTAGTTTAGGATATGATGATAATGAAATTTTTATGTTTGATCATGAACAAATGGTATGGTTGTCTGCAATGTATAACATTATTGTTTCTTCCATTCTAGAGGCATCCATCTAAATTCTTAATAAACATTGAAATATTTGTGTTATCAATATGCATTTTTTGAATGTCTCTTCGGGCATCAATATTTCTATTGCAAAATATACATTAATGGATAGCTTTCAGGCAAGTTAATGAGTTTTTGCTATATATTTTGGTGGTTAAGGAAAATTTATTTGAATTTGTTATTTTCAAGCATTTTTGAAATTATATACTTTTGTTTTTACTTGCTTCATTAGACATAGTGCTCACATTGTAATTGGGATTTGGCTAGTTATTTTCTATATTTCTTTTCACTTTAGGTGGAAATCCTATGTCAAAGGTCAAAAGTGGTTGATTATGCATGAAGCTCCCAATATTATTAATATTTCTAGATAAGCTTGGCCAAAACCATAATGAAGTTCATTTGCTAGATAATTAATAAGCGTTTTAGTATTAAGTGCAACAAAACCTTCTATAGGCTTTAGTGCATGATATCCTAGAAATGGATTATGAAGTGATAAGGATAGGTATCAACAATGTAAACATGTTTGGGTCCTTAATGACAAGGTCATTGTTGACAAGCCCTCGTCAAAGTCAATTTGCAGCTCACTGGTCAACTAGTACCATGATGACCACTACCACAATATCAACTAATGGATGCCTTATTCTCTTGTAGATATATTTCAAAATTTTAACATAGAATCAACTATTGACATAGATATATAATTAGAAGTTTTATTTGTAATAATTTATTTATATGTAGGAAATGTGATTGTGTTTACTTATTTTACATGTTTCTTTACTACTCATCTTAGACAATGTCCCCTCATTTGGTACCACGACTTAATGTATGCATGTCTACTTATGCCCCTTATATCAAAGTGGATTACTTGTAGGAATTAAATATCCACTAGTCATAGATGTTAGGTAATGTAAAGGTGAAATTGTAGATATTAAGTTAAGGTAGTTGAACACCCTAAGAACTCATTCATTTATGAAGGAGGATCAAGTATCCATTGTAGAGAACAAAAAATGTGTGGGTTGACACACTAAATTAGGCAAGGTAAAAACATTTTATGCCTCTCCTATAACTTGAGATAAAAAACCAAGACAAAGAATTATTGTAATCGATCATAAATCAACAAAATGATATTTCTTCAACTAATTCAACATAGACTCCATAATTTACATGTCAAAATTTCAGAAATAAAAAATACTTGCAATCTTACAAGGATTGAATGTTTAGAATATGACACATTTATTCAATTTATAGTCTAAATTCTAAAATGTAAACCTTAAATCTACTCCTAAATTTAACATATTTATGTAAACTACAAGGATAGAGAGAAATAGATTATTTTATGTTGATATCAAATCTTATTTTGTTGAGCACACAAATCCCAAAAACCAATCTAGCTTGACCTATATGTAACATTTAGGAACACAAGAAGGTCCAAATGTCTAAGGATAGTCCAACTATGAGGAAAAATAATTAGATAGGTCACTAGATATATATTTGTGTGTAGATCAAGTACACAAATCTTCACAACTTTCCATTTGAATGATGTATTTAAAGAAAAACTTAGTAGAACTCATCAAGCACTTAGTTCAATTAGAAAAATATAGTCAAAAAATCATAAATCATGTTTTAAAACCACTTTTCAAATGAGACAAATAGCTAAGAGTAGTGAAAAAGTATATTTCTAGTTATTTAATTTACAACCCTTTAAAAAGTCTAAATTTAATAGAATTTAATAGATACTAAACCAAGAAAACACATAAAAAATAAAGAACTCAAAGTTCACAAAAATGAGGATCACAAAATGGAGGACCAAGGAATTTAAACCAAGACAAAATAGCTCAAACATGTACAACATACCAAAAATTTAGTATTAAACCATTCTCTAAATCACATTTAGTGAAACATGGTGACCAATCTCAATAATCAATTGAAAAAAGTTATAAATGATTGAGCATAAAATGTCTTGATGGGATGTATATTCTCTAAGAAGAGATATAATCAATTCAACCATACACACAACACTAATGGACCCAAATCATGATTAAAAAAGTGGAGTAAATTATGATTTCTTAAGCGAGAATTTAGGACATATTTTACAATTAGTGTAACAAATGTTGAATTTTGTAGTAAATTATCCAAGAATTTTAAAATAAAAGAACATGTTTAAGAACCAATAATCTCTATCTAAAACAAAAAAATACAAAAGAATGAATTCATTAAAAGATACAAAAGGATTAGTCAAGTAAGATAAAATTTGATAGCCACTTAGGTCAATGTGTATGCATAAACATTCATTCTATTTTTAGAAATTTGTGGAATAATCATTATAGATTAGGTATCAAACTAGCATTTTTTACCTTTAGGTCTAGAAAAATTTACACAAGATAATAGACATATCGTTGACCACCTAGACATTTCTATACTAATTGCTCTTGGTGTCGATAGTGCCAATGAAGTTACCTATGGTCCCACTCTAGGTATAACTCTACTACTAACTAGACATTTATAACCTAGGTAGAGATTATATAAATCACCTACATAATATTTTTTTCATCATGCCAATTGCAACTTTTATTTATTTTTATTTCTCTTTTTTAGTATTGTTTTATACTCAATTCATATTTGAAACAAATCAAATTTCAAGTTATTTAGGAAATTAGAAATTTAAAGAGATGGTCAACCACCTTGTTATGTCCCAAAACCATGGGTACATAAATCCTACACTAGAGCTCAACTTAAACTCAAGAGGTGTTCTTAAAGGTATCCTTGGAAGGTTTTCATAATCATCACACTTTCTCCACATGATTGTCATGATTCCCTTGAATATTGTCTACATGGGTTCACCTTTAAATACTATGGTGAATACTTAGACATTAAATAGGGGTCAAAGAATTATTTATATACATCATGAGAAATACAATACTTGGCATACCCTAATATTTTAACTAGGAAATAAGGAATATTGAAGGTTTGATGGCATTTGGGAAATCTCCTTTGACATATATATCCAACTCAAATATAAAATGGTAAAAGGCCATGTGAAACCTATCAAGATGTGCAACTTATCAAGATATACATCCTATCAAATATGCACCTTGATCTGCATATAAATAACTTATCACCCTTCCACTCATTCTCATCTATCAGTTTATATGTTCTATTTTATATTAAAAATTTGTAAATATATTCTATTTTTACTATGTATATATTTTAAATGTCACTTTCTCTATCCAACAATGCCATCAATGCAAAGAAATAAGAAGAATATAACAAAGTTAATTCAACCACAAAAAATTCTACCTCTATAGTATCTTGATTATTGTCATTCTCATTTACTACTTCTATCAATGGAATTTGTTCCTTTGCACAAAGAGCCATACAACTCAATCAAGAACAAGTTTCAACCACTAAAAATTAAAATTAAAAATCACATTTTCTACAGATGCCACATGTATATGAAGCAATGAATCCTTCAACTTTGCAAGGAAATCAATAAATTTCATTCTAGAATAATAAGATGATGTTTCATAAGATCCCTTGGTTATCACCTCAAACAATATATGCATTGAGGTATCTTGATGAATTAACTAATTTTCATTTAACAGTAATAATAGATTGTAAATAAAAAAGTAAACAAATTTTTAAAAGCTACATATCATGAATGCAATACAAACATATATATACTTAAGGGAACAAAATTACAATAGGCTAAAATTTAAGTCCAAATCACTTAGAGAGGAACATAAAAGAAGAACCTATCATAGTCTGCACTTCAAAATGTATCTCCATTGGCTCATCATTTGACACTTTGTGATGTTTTATCTGATGAAAAAATGTCAAGTGGTATCTTAATGGATTTTATTACTTATAATAGAAAGTTTTTGCCATGTCACCAACATTCCAAGAAGGTATACTATTAGTATACAAGCACTTATCCACAACTATTAGAGGACTCAACAATGAAACTCAAATTTGCAGATAGGAGCACTTTCTTTTGAGCATAATGAAGTGCAATGATGCTTCTTCTAAATTTTAACTGATATAATTCTATCTATTTTAATCATGTTCTCACCTATCTACTAACATTAAAAGGATAAGGCGGATTAAAGACTGTGACCTGATTTGTATTTGTGAGTGCTCCTCTCAAGTTCTTGGGAATTATTTTAGCTATGTAGGCAGGAACCTATTCGGGTATTTAAAATTAAGGGAATTAAAAGAAATGACAAAAAATAAACATAATCAACCTTTTTCAGACCTCAAAATGCTATATATTCTATAAAAATGAGTCTTGGTTAGCTATATTATATAAATACTGACGTTGGTTCATCCATATATTCATAGGATAAACATCAACCCTTTTAATCTTATATAGAAAGGAGACATATTGTATAGGAAGTAAGGCTAACCCCATATCCCACAAACAATCTTCCAATATCTAGTGGTAATGCAACCTGTACAAGATAAAAATATTGTTTTTACAAACTATTTATGAATATCAAAGACAACCCAAATTTATATTATGATCTACTCTTTCAAGACATCCATATTCTACCTATAAACACTACTGAAAAAACACCACTCAATAATCTAAACTAGGTTCACATCATGGAAAATGAGGGAGAAGTGACTGAAAGTACAAAAAAGGGAGAATTCAGTCATCTATGTAAGTTCAACACTGAAAAATAAAAATAGTTTTAGCACAAGAAACAATCCTCACCCATTTAAACAAGCACCCATAAGACATACCCAAAATTTTGAGTTTATCACAATCAATTTATTTCATTCTGCCTCAAACCCCAAATGGAAAATTCAAAACTCAAAGCACCATTTTACCTCTGCCATGGGACAAGCTAATTAATGAGCACCAAAACCTTACCATATTCATCAACCTCCTTAAGCTTGCTTTCCCCAGTGCAAATGATCAAATCCGTAACCAGACCAACCACCAACCCCATGAGCCTTGAATCTGCAGTCTTTGGTAGCTCGCCATACAAATTGACCCCTTCATTTTTTATTTTATTTATCTTCATTTTCCTCACAGATACCTCACCATGCAATGCCTCTAAACTTCTATTTCATGGGGATTCCCTAAAATACACGACTGTAGGCCATTAGAACAATCTAGAGCTAACATTGGAGCCTTCCGCTTTGGAAATAATGACATTTTCTTTCATTGAAACTTTTGGTGCTGTGTGAATGACTTCTAGGCTATAGCTGCAGGTTTTCTTCAATTTTTGGATCTGGTTTTGTGTGGTGTTGGTCTTTGCTCCTTGGAGTGGCGAGGAGAAACCATTCCCTATGAAGGATAAAGGTGGGAAATGTTTTACACGATATTAATTTTAATTTTAATGAATTTTTTAAATGGTGGGGAAGAGGGAAATTACCAATTCGCGTGATTAATTATTTAGTCATTTTTATTTGTGTGACTAATTATTTAGTTATGTTTTTTACCCGACGATCAAATTAGTCATTTATTTAGTTATTTACAGTTGTGTTGCAAAAAATTAGTAGAATTTAGTCATTTATTTGCCAAATTCTACTAGTAGTATGAATAAATAGATTTTGAGAAAAGGAAATGAAGGGATAGAATGAGAAGATGGATGGAGGGTGGAGATTGATTGTGTCTTCTCAAGCCATGATATTGCGCCAAGTGGAAAAATGAGAGAGCATGAGAATATGAGAGGTACTTTGAAATTACCTTAGAATTTTTTCCATTAAGGAAATTTTTTTCCAAGGGGGCAAGTGGGGAATAAATGAATTAAAAATTCCTTTTAGGTACTTGAGGAAGCAAGACCAATGTCTCCAAGGACATGGGGTCTTTTTTAAAAGGGGAAATTTTAATGAGGAGGACAAGGTGGTTGGTGTGGGGAATTGGAGTGGGTTAACCCCACTTAATTATGGATTATGATTGTGTACATGATTAAGGAATGGGTTAGGTAGAGATTAGGGACTAATAAGAAAATTTGGTTGATGTGACACTTGAGGGAGTAGATTAATTAAATTAAATTTATTTATTTAATTCATCGTGAAGAAAATGGATGATAGGTAAGGATGAGTTAATTAAAATTAATTCCTTACCTTAGGCTAAGACATAGGAAAATAGGAGAAAATGGATTAGGACAATGATAGAGATAGGAATATTAATTAAATAAAAAATATTATTTAATTATTATAGAGGATCAAGAATAAGATGAATTAAGGATAAAATTCATCAAATATAATGATTAATTTTAGGTGTCTACATTTTTCCCCTTTTTGAAATGGCATTAAAATATCATTATTTTAAAGAAAATGAAACTATAGACCACATGAAGAATAATGGGACGAAGATAATACCCCAATGTGGATGAGGTAAAGGTAATTCTCTAGTGCAGATAATGTAGAAAAAAAATGGCTAGGATGATGATTCCCAGTTGAGAGGGTAGGCCAAAAAAAAGGGCTTGTATGGCCTCTTGAAAGGAGAAAAGGGCTGAAAATTAGGATAGAGGATGAAAGCAAGGATGGATGAAAGAAAATGGAGCCAGGAATAAGAAATGGGAGCAATAAACATGATTAGGAGGGTAAATAAATAATTCTTAGGGGTTTAAATACTATTCATTTCAACCATTATGAATATTAGGTTGGAGTGAAGAAAAAAGGAGCAAAGAATGGTGGCCAATACCCCTACGGTGTAGCATTGTGTGAATTTTGTGAGGAGTTTTGGATAATGGGTAGGCACTAGTAGAGTGGGAGTGGTGATTGGAGGTCAAGGAGGACATAAAGTGGGTGGTAAAGTGGAGAGATTAGAGAGATGGAGAGGAGGGCGAGGTGATCGAGGATTATGTGATGGAGGAGGTAATGATGAGCAAAAACAACAACAATAGTAGCAATAGATCAAGATCCTCTACCTCTTCAAGCTCAAATGACATGGAGGTAGATGTGCAGGGAGAGGGAGGAGGAGATGATGGAGAAGGTGTTGAGAATGGATAGGTAGTACCACATGGATAAGTACCAACATAGGGTGGAGAGGGAATGAGAGGGTAGAGCTAGAGGAGAGACTAGCATCGGCCTTGAGCCAAGTAGACACCCTACGAATGAGGATAGAAAAGATGTTGGAAAACATGGATGTGGTGATAGTTGAGAGGGATAGCCTTAGAATAGATTGGGATATATAAGACCTAGAGAGGATGAAATTAACAGTGGAGAATACCAGGTTGAGGTATGAGAGGGATGCAACCAAGGGGATGACCTATGGATAGGGGATCAGAGAGATAGTTATGCAACTATCATATGTATCCAATGAGGCTACCTATTATATGGAAACTTATGGGAAGGTCATGCCAATAGAATAGTGAGCACCCAAATTCTCAGAGAGGATCTAATCAAGGAGGTCTAGATCTAGATTGATGAGATCAAGATTAGTGAGGATAGGGTCTATGATGGGTCCACCACCACTAGGAATAAGAGAATAGCCACTACCACCACCATGAAGGTTAGGGGGAGTGTTAGGATCCCAAAGAAACTCAAAGGAAACTAGCAGCTAGCCACATAGAGGGCGACATTTTTTACACATTTTGACTGATATATGGTGAGACATTGATGTACATGCAATGATAGTTATTCTATATGAAGTATTTGATTATATGTACATGTACATGATGGAAACGATGAAAATTATGATTATTATTTATTTTGATATATAGATAGATGTGATGGTGATTAATTGATATGACAGTGTTTATGGTAATGATTTATGTGATTATGTTGATGTTGGATGGATGTATGATGTTGAAATAATGGATGTTGAATTATCCAATGAAGCTGCACACACTTCAAAGGATCTTGCCAAGAAGAAATTCAACCACACAGAAAGTGTTGCAACTAAAGGAATGCAAATGGAGATTGCTATTATGAGATATGAGATATGCTACAAGTGAACATATGCCTAATTATATAGGCAAGAGTAAAACCTAGAATGCATGAGATGTTTCCAAGTGTTCAAATCACACTGCATGTGACAACATGTAATCCCTCACAACCTACCTAGGGAATGATGACCTAATTGAGATAAGTTATAGAAAAGACAACTCATCTTCTAGAAGGAATCTTATCTCCTACAAACATGGAAAGGGTTGTTACCCCCTTATTAAATGATTATCTAATAATGTAACCTAGGACTAAATAATTAAATGAAGACCTAAGTTAACTTATGCTAGTGTAATAAATAATTAATTACACTAACACCCACCATAAGTGCAACTTAGGGAAGAAATTAAAAATGCAATTATTATGCAATAGATGATGGGTCCCAACTACATGATGGCCATTTTAGGGACCCATTTACAAATGAGAATAAAAATGCAACCAATCTCCCACAAACGGAGAAAAAGAGAAAACCCAATGGGAAGAAAACCCCTCTCCATAAAGGAGATGAAATGCAAAAAAGTGAGGAAGGATGGATGACTCCTAAATACCCCCCAAGTATAGCATCCATCACATTAATACTATGTGCAGGTGTTTCTTACTCCTAAATATGCAAAACTAAACAAGAATGCAAGGAAAAGAACACAAGACCACCTCAATGATTAGTCTAAGTAAAGCACAAAAGAAAGATAAAAATGAATGAAAGTGATTATACCTTTGTGCTGATCTCCTTGGTTGGCCCTTGATGTAGATGGAAATATGTGCTCCTTGATGGAAATGTGAAGGAAAAATGGATGGAAAATGATTCAAATACAAGATGAGAGTGGATAGGTGATAAGTGAACAAAATGGATGCAAGCTCTTGAATGAAAAATGTGCTTAATAGAGGATTGAATGGCTTAAGATCATAAATTTGATACTAAATTCATGAGGTCTAGATCCCTTTAATGAAGGGTGTTTATAGAGGAATTTTAATTCTCTAGAGAATTCAACAATCTGGATTGAGCCACCATGGCCAAAATGGAGGGCTATGGTGAGTTGAGGACTTACAAGCCCTCACATCTTGACATGTGGTGGGTGAGTTGTCCAAGGGTCAAGGTGAGATGGACAAGGTACAAATGATGTGGAGGAAGGACAAGTACTTTGCAAGTACCTTGGGGGATGAGAGGATTTCCTCAAATAGGAACCTCTTGTCCCCAAGTGAGAATGCAAGTGACATATGAGAAATTTTAGTATTCCTCAAAAAATCCCCATGGAGAAGAGAAAATTGGTTGGAGAAATAAATGTGAATATTTAATTCACATGATTGAAAGGGATAAGGTGGTTGGGAGAATAAATATGAATTTTAAATTCATATGATAAGTACCTTGTGGAAAAGACAAGGTTCTTATGGAGGAGGCTGAAAAGTGCCTTGTGGATAAAATAAGGCCCTTATAATGGAAGGTTCTTGGCCTTCATGTGACTTGATGTGACCTTTTAATGATCACATAGGGAAGAGGAGATTCCTTGGAGGAATCAAAAGTGAGTTTTAAATTCATGGGGAAGAGGGAGATTCCTTGGAGGAATCAAAAGTGAATTTTAAATTCATGGGGAAGAGGGAGATTCCTTGGAGGAATCAAAAGTAAATTTTAAATTCATGGGATAGAGGGAGATTCCTTGGAGGAATAAAAGTGAATTTTAAATTCACATGGGGAAGACAAAAAGGAATTAAAAATTCCTTGGGGAATGAGAGAGTTGACCAAAGGGGGCTTGATTAGACCGACTAATCACTTATTAGAAGACATTTAGTGGCTAATGAAGATTAAAAACTAACTTGCAAAAGTTGAAGGATGTGACACATCCTAATCAGGGATTAGGCATGTGCACATCCCTAATTATGGGATTAGGAGATGGATTAGGATTAAGGAAAAGGATGTGACATATGAGGAATTAAATAAATGTCATATTTATTTAATTCATTTGATGAAAAGGAGAGTAAAGGTGGTAAGGTATTTAATCATTAACTAAATACCTTAGGGATTAAAGAGGGATTAATGGTATTATTTGCATAATAGAAATATTACCTAATTAACATGAATAAGAGGATGTTTAGACATAAAGGGATAAATTTGGACAAATGTAAGTGTCCAAATCTGGATGTCTACAAATACAATACATTCAAAAGCCCCCCCATAGGATGGAAATAGAGAGACTAAATACCCCTTCCAAAATATATGATCACCTACAAGAATGGTAAGTGTCTAAAGACAAAACATGATCCAATGTCGACAAACAACTTGTCTCCCTTTTGGAAGAAACAAAACCAAGTGCAAGTGCAGAGATGCTTCCCATTCCAGATAGGAATTAAACGAAGGAAGAATGAATGTGGATGTTGATGATTTCTTTGAAAGTTGCTCATGTGTCTCCTTGCCTGATGAAGATGAAGATGCCACAATCAACTCAAGTACATGCCCAATCAATGAAGAAAGTGACAAATCAAGATGATGCAGAAACTGATATTGAACAAGATCCAAAGACCATGATACTAGATTTCCCCCCCATAATGAAGTGTCCTCTAAACCACTGAAAGAATTCTAAAGCAACAAAGGTGTCCAAATCACATGTCTCCCACTAGGAAGAAGCAAATCCAATGGTAGATGCTGAAGAAACTCCAACTCCTAAATGGAATGAGAGGAAATAAGTCTCATACATGAAATCTCTAAAGAGAAACCAAGTGCCTCCAAGATAGTCGCAGGATCCCTAAGCAAGGTAGGATGAGAAGACTCAAGAAACCTCTCCAAAGTAGAATCTAAATAGAGGAGTGATATCCCCACAAGAATGTCCTCCAAACATGTAGAAGTAGCCAAGTCAACAATCCCTGAAACAAAGCCATCTTGTGATGTCAAGTCTGGAAAACTGAATGTGTCCCGATGAATGATGGAAGCCTCAATCAATGACTCTGGACAAGGAATAACTAAATTTGAAGGGATACCAACTATCTTTGATGGAGAAGAAGAAAAATCCATAGAAACCTTGTCAACGTCTTCAGAAGATTCAAGGCAATCCAAACAAACAACTTATTGCATAACAATATCATCATGGGGTATCTGATCTAAGGAATGACATTCTGAATCATGATCATCAGGGAAGGGTGGAGTATCTGAATCTCCATATATCTCCCAAATATTTTTCTAGAGGATATGAGGACAATCACAATGATCAATACATCTCAAAACATCACAATCAACTTGCATTGAAATGATCTCTATGACAATGTACATGTTGCAACTCCAAGAAAATTCATGAATACCTTCACTTGGATGGGGAACTATACCATAAAAATGAGGCAATAAATCAAGTGATTGGAGATGGTTGATGATCCCATCTCGCCATTGTTTATAGTTTCCCATGTGCAACATAGTTAGAGAAGAAGTATATGCAAGCCCCATAATGTACAATGAAATTTCTCCAAAATTACAAAGACAATGACCTTTAACAACAAATAGAAACTTCCAAAGATAAAATACAACTGAAGTGATGCCACCCAAATCAAAAAACCTTTTCCCAAGCTTTAGGATATCCAAGTAATTGAAAAAATGCACCAAATTGAAAAAAACCAATGCAAGAGTACTTAGAGTTGAAATTGATCAAAGTGAATGGACTGATGAAAAAATCTCTGAGTTACCTTCCTAATGCCACTAGAATCACTGAATTTTGATAAACGGTTGCAAAGATATGAGCCTTTGAGTTCAATGTAGGTTTTTGACTTCAATTGAGTGTAGAATTTTCTGACAGCATAATACTACAAAAAAAATTTCACCACTGGAAAGTAGACCAAATCCTTTTCCGACGGTATCTCATTTGTCGATTTTTGATGCCGTGGGTGAAAGTTATGAAAAAATTAAAAAAAAAGGCCTATATTAGGCACTTTGCAGGCTAAAAAGGAGAAAAAATAAGCCCCTTAGGTGCTAGCACTTGGGCTTAGATGTGACCTCGGTGCGGGCTGAGCAAAAAAAATGGGTTCCTTCTATGGTGGTGGTGGAGCTGAGTTGCGGTGGCAATTTTTGATGGCGCCACTCCAAATGGCAGACCTCGTGGTTCCAAGGGTGACTGGCAGCGGGGGCTAAAAAATATAGATTTCGATGACAAACAACTGGTGGGGGCTTCATCGGTCGGTAAGACTTCACTGGCAGGAGGATGCAAGACACCGGTGACCACAAAAGAGCAAGAGCTAACAAAGTACATCCCCCTTCAATGCTCCAACAAGAATTTTGTATGACTACAGATTTTTGAAAAGATAGCCAAAAACATTTTTGATTTGATTTTTAATATTGTCGATCTGGCAATTAAAACTAATACAATATTTAAACTATAAATACAATATTGATTTGATTTTGAATATCGCCGATGTCGATTAATACAATATTTAAACTACAAATCAAATGCTGACAAAATAGGATATTAAACGCAATGAAAATATATATGCCGACGGGAAAATAAAATGTAGTCGCCCAAAAATATTTTTTTTCTGCAAACTATTGAATGACTATAGTCCGAAAATGATTTTTGCTAAAATTGAGCCCAATTTTTATGAAATGAAAATGGCCTGCAACTAATTTTTTTTTGCCACAGAGGACAATTGCAAGGGAATATTTTTTACTGCAAATTTGTATGGATCATATAAGTTAATTTTTCAAACCCTAAAAATACCTCTGATGACTGTCGAGGGTGTGTATCCAATTTTGATGAATGAATAGGAAATCCTAAAGTTTCAAGGCCTTTTGAAGACAATGGCGAGCTCGGATCTGACTCAATCTGCTCCAAAAATCTACTTGGTCCCCGGGTGGAGTCAAGTAGCCTACAATGAATCTCTCTCACCCAACTTCCTTGATCCTGGGATGAATCTTCTTTGGAATGGCTCTAATACCATGTTGAAATAATGGATGATGAATCATCCAATGAAGCTATGCACACTTCAAAGGATCTTTCCAAGAAGAAATTCAACCACACAAAAAGTGTTGCAACTAAGGGCATGCAAATGGAGATTGCTATTATGAGATATGAAATATGATACAAGTGAACATATGCCTGATTATATAGGAAAGAGTAAAACCTAGAATGCAAGAGATGTTTCCAAGTGTTCAAATCACACTGCATGTGACAACGTGTAAACCCTAACAACCTACCTGGGGAATGATGACCTAATTGAGATAACTTCTAGAAAAGACAACACATCTTCTAGAAGGAATTTTATCTCCTACAAACATGGAAAGGGTAGTTACGCCCTTATTAAATGATTTATCTAATAATGCAACCTAGGACTAAATAATTAAATGAAGACCTAAGTTATCTTATGCTAGTGTAATAAATAATTAATTACACTAACATATGATATATATGATATGATACTTATATGATTTATATGATACTAAAAATAGTGATGCAAGATGTGGATGTTTATGATGAACATGATATGCATGTTTATGTGGCTAAGATGTGTGATACAAGATGTGTATGACTACATATTTATGATAATGATGTATATATATATTGAATGTCTAATGCAAGTTATTGATTATGAATACTTGATGTATGTGGTTATGATGCTCATGATATATGAAAAATATGATGTGATTTATGGATGCAATAATTATAAGATAATGGACTTGCCTACAATGTATTTAAAATGAACCTAATGAAAAGAGCTGATATGGTGAAATGATATGGAAAAGTGCTTAGACTAAAAAATCTAAACACCTAAAAATGAAAACTAAATGATAATGAAATGATAAAATGATATGGAAAATATTCTTAGACTAGCAAATCTAAACATCTAAAAATGTACACTAAATGATAATGAAATAATGAATTATGATGAAAAAGATGCTTATACTAGTAAATATAAACACCTAAAAAATCACACTAAATGGTAATGAAATGATAAAATGATATGGAAAAATATTGTTAGAGAAAAATCTAAACACATAAAAATGTACACTAAATAATAGTGAAATATAAAATTATAGGGAAAATATGCTTAGACTAGTAAATCTAAATGCACTTAAAATAAACCTAAGTGATACATGAAAATGTATTCAAATAATTAACAAAAAAATACATTATAGACTAAAAAATCGAAATGCAACTAAAATGAACCTAAATGATACATGAAAGTGGATGCAAATGAGAGTGGATGGATGCAAGTGTTAAGCCATAATGCATTGGTTGCAAGGACAAAACCAACGAAGGATAGGAAGATGGAAGAGGAAACATATGCACTTAAAATCCATGATTAAGTGGGGTGAGGGAAATGGATGGCATGGATAGATGGGGTATATAAAAGGTAGGATGAATAGACTAGAAGCATGTATAATAGATGGATGGGGGAGTTTTTAAAGTATTGAAAAAAAATTTCATGTAGTGATCACTTAATTTTATATAGAATGTTATACTATGCACCAAGGTATGAGGAACCAAGACAAATTTGTATTGCATGTGTAGGACTAACTCAATAAACAAGAAGGTTAATCCAACATCTCACAAAGTCACGAAGGAATTTGGTGGGAATGATGCTAGAAAACCACAAATAGAAAAAAAAGCGGGCCGAATTGGCCTTGGAGGAAAAAGGAAAGGAAATTTCCACTCTAAGAGAACAAGTGTTGGCATTGGATAGAAGCCTATCAGAGCTAAAGGTGGACTTGAGCAGCAGAGAAGCGGAGTTGAGTATCTTGAGGACCCAACCTCTTGCACCACAGATGAGCTCATTGGAGATTGCCAAGGAGTTGTATGCGTCATACTGGGATAAAGTCAAGGCATTATGCCTTACTATGCAGCCCACCCTGAAATTTATAGCGTAGGCAGCCAGCCTATGCAGAACGATAGGTGAAGCAGTCCAGCAGATTCAGGAGGTAACTTCTGATAAGGTTTCGAAGGCTAGGATTTTATTGGGAAAATTATATACAGCTTCTGATGAGGCTCCGAGTGGCGTGGGTATTGAGGATCGAACAATGACGGCCATGGGCATAAGCATCCTCATTTCTATGCATGAGGTTGTCAAGCAGGTGGTAGAATGCAGGGCTAGGCTGAACCAAGTTACCAATGATATGCAGGCAAAGTTTTCCCGCTTAATTCAGAGAGGCATTCCTTCGCCCTTCATTGCAGATCAGACGATAGCAGGTGTTGAACATATTGTTGCAAAGATCAAGAGGAAGAAGCATGACCTTTCTATATTCCAATATTTTGATCAATCTACGACTACTGAGAAAATTGGAAGGATCGTGCATTAGTTGGTACAACTCTTCTTCCAGCTGGAATTAGAGACAAAAATCTCTAGCGGATTGCCTTTCAAGGCAATTATCGATCTCAAATTGGCACATGAAAATCTGTGAGCTCTCTCCACTCCATCAAACAAGGTCTGGACCGGTCTACAAGTTGCCCTCTCGAAGTTGTGAGAAATTTTGGGATGTTGAACCGATGTTTCTGGGGTTCTTCATTTTGCGAGCAAAATATCCCTCTGAGTCGCCAAACTTTTTCACAAAAGACCACCAACCTTCATAGTTTTTATTTTTATCTTCGCGGCTGTGCCTTACCTTTAAATAGCTCACATCACTCGGCGTGCTCCACGTGGCTTCCTCTTGAAACTTTTTTCTTTTTATATCGCTTTGCTCTTGTCGATCTTTATCTGCGCGACACGTGGCCTTCTTTGGCTACTTCTGAACTAGGCCCACATTGCAGTTTCTATCGCTCAACGTCACCCATGTGGCTCCCTCTCAGAGATTTTTGTTGGGAATCCCTTCGTCATTTTTCCAGGCCCCGTCTGCACAACACGTGGTAGCTCTTTATGCAACGATTACCTTGGACTTGCCGATGTGCCTTTTGTACTTGCTTGTTGCCGCATTTTCTTTTGTGGCACCGCGTGTTCATTTTTGTTGCTTTATGGTTTT